>JAPKLX010000001.1:9039013-9076096 GCA_026898415.1 Leonotis leonurus
GAGTAATTAAACATTCTTTGATCACATCCTTAGTGATGGACTGTATTGGCTTTGTTTCTAAGGTACCTTTAAGCCTATTCTTTGAGTTTCTTTTGGCTGGTACCTTTTCAACAAAGGGGAATATGCCTATCTTACCATCAAACACTACACTACCATATGCATCAAATATAGGTCTAGAGACAGCACACATAAACATGACTTTTGTGATGAATTTTTTGTTTTTGCATGTTCTATGTGGTTCGGCCTCCCCCGGGGTGAGGTAGAACCTATGTGCAGTTTTAGAAATGAAGAACCATTTCTCATCTATATGAACTGTGTTGTTCATGTTCTTGAACTTCAAGATATTGAATGCCCTATCAAACTGTAAGGCCTCCAATGAAAAACTAAGCCTCAAAAGCTTGTTTGGAGCTGTGAGGTCCGGTTTGATAGCGTTTGAATGGGCTTTGATCAGTCCATCTTTGATCCATCTTCCCACTGTGCTTTTGCTGACTGCAATACCCTTTGCCAACTTCCTTACAGTGCTTCTTTGGAAGAGATCTAGACTCTCAATGAGAGTTAAATCAATGTGTACTCGTTTCCTTCTTGTTTGTGTTTTTTTTCCATTTTGCACACAAATAATCTGACCTCTCTGCCTTTGAATCTTTGCAGCTGCCCACAGTCGAGTCACGGTGCGCTTCGAGACGTTGAAGATGGAGTACGCAGCCTTCATTTTGCCACGGATGACCTTCCCATCCTTTGAGTTATTCAATAAGTATTGAATAATCTCATTTCTTTCTTCCTCACTAAGTTCTTTTTCTCTCATTTTTAGTTTGGATGTAGAAGATGTGTTATGGTTTGTAATGTTACAGTTTTGCATATTTGTAGAAGATGTTTGGAGGGAAAATTGTGTGGGAAACATTAAAGTATATTTTCCCATTTACGTGGGAAACTTGAAAGTTTTATGAAATTTTCAGAATTTGCACTATTCCTTCTTTTAAATTTTTGTCTTAAATTGCATTTACACTTACTGTTTTTAAATTTCAGTTTTTAAGGCTATAAGTTTTGATGACATTGTGTAATTAATCAGAATTAGCATTTTAATAAAATGATCTGAAAAAAAAACGAAAAAAAAATTGTATGAATAGATTAAATAATTAATTAAAGGAGTTTAAATAAATAAATTTATTTACATATTTAAATAAAACGAAAATGAAATAATAAATACAATGACTTGTATATAAATATAGATATTTATAGTGTCGCAAGCATCTACAAATACTTAATAAAAGAGTAAGTAGGCAATTAGTAAGGATGTCTTGGTCTGCGGACCGGAAAGAAGGGGGCCAGGTTTATTGGGACGGAGGGAGTAGTATTTTTATATTCTTCTCTTACTAGGAAGTTCTGATCCATATTTTTTTATATTCTTGTCCAAATCAATTAAATGACTTTATTTAATTGAGCTGATATTTATCACTATCAGTATTATAGAAAAAAATTCATTGTTTCTTGTTAAAGTAGATTTGATGTGAGCTAGGGATGGGAAAGGGTGTACCCATCGATAAGTAATTTTTTAAGGAAAAAAATATTTTCATATCTAATAATTTATCACATATGAAAATTATACCATATTTTAATTATCTTATAATAAATGAAATACAATTAATTTCATACTTATATAAAATATTGAATATAACGTTAATATATAGATTAGATTTTAACCACTAATTTTCATTATATTAATACATTAGATGACTTGTTAATTCTCATGAATACTAGTTCTCACCCCAACTCATCTATATATAGTACTAAGAGAATAAATCAAGTTAGACTTAATAATCAATATTGAATACCGGACAATTAATAAAGTCCAATACTAATTAGTGACTACCAGACAATTAACAATAATAACGTCAAATGGTAGCTATCAAACAATTAACAATGCCCAATATTAACTACTGGACAATTAACAATGCTCAATACTGACTACCAGTTAATTAACAATGTCCAATACTAAATACCGGACAATTAACAATGTTTAATATTGAATACCAAATAATTAACAATGTGCAATGTTGTCTTAGTTTTTTGTGTTAGATGAATCAATGTGTGTTCTAAGTAAGTTTTGGTCATGGTACTTCGATAATCAAGATTTTATTCGGTCATGGTATCTTGTTTCAATAGTTTAATGTGATACCAAATAAAGAATGACATATATATCACGCTTAACATCACTAACAGCAGGTAGTTGACACACAAGAACAAATATAAACTACCATATAGACCTGCTTCACTTAGCAATAAGTCCGGAACCGCTTGTCTACCTTCATTTAAATTGATATTTACTTGAATTATTAATCTCGAGGGTACCGTACTAGTTATAATAAATTGATATATCCCAAAAGTCATATTTGGGGCAATAGAAGTATACAAACAGAGTTGCAGTAGTAGCTGTAGTAAATTAATATGTAGACTGAAATATAGATAGGAAAGAGGAGGAAGATATTCAAGGATTTAAACACTCAAGTACATTATCTCCACTCCCAATCAGAATACTATATGTATACTTCTTATATCATTCTATTTAAACACATAAAGATTTCAGCAGACTTCACTTTCAAACAATTAGCAAGCAAATTCAGTTCCCACCCACACCAAAAACACCTAGAAAGCTTAAGGAGGAAGCTCTGCTTAATCATAACTCAAGAAGAAAGTTCCCAAGTCATCTCAAAATCATAACTGAAGAAGAAAGTTCCCAAGTCATCTCAACCCAGAATGTGTTGGTTTCGGAGGAACATAAATTTCATGCTTTAGTTTTATTCTTTTAACATTAAGTTTTAAATATCTTCTACACTTACACTATGTTTCGGAACCAATAAAACTGAAATTAGAAAAACTATAGACTCTTTCCTTCACCTTCATTTTTACAACCCAAGTATGTGCAGAAATAACAAGAAGTATGTATTCAACTTCAGGATTTAGCAAACTTTAAACTTAGAACCATTCTTGATACAAAAATCAGGTTAACTTTCGTCTTGATATAAATATAGATAATGTGCGTGGGCAAGGATATAATAATAGATCAAATATAAAAGGAAAAAATCAAGCGTGCAAAAAAAATTATTAGATATAAATCCTAAAACTTTTTATATTCGTTGTGGTAAAACTAGAAACTTTTTTGGAATCAAGAATATTTATTTTTTGTATTAGAACATTTGAAACAATCTTTTTCAGAACATTTGACAATTCTCTACATCTAGTTTTGCACAAATTCCACAACTATTTGCGTATTTGATTTTATATTTTGTAAGACATTATCGTAATATATTATTATTTTTAAATTATATTTTAATAAAATTTATAGGACTAATTTTATAATTAGCACGGAGCCTCAATTTTGATTGAGCCGCGCCTGAGTGGAAGAGTCACCTATCTCAACCTCCATCCGGCAGCCTCCGCCAGAGAGAGTGGATGGAGAACAAGAGCGCTTTCTGCTATGGAAGCAGAATGAGAAGGAGAGCGAGACCCATGCCCACCGCGGCATGACGAAGAGACGACATCTCCGGATGAAGGGGTCCAAGATGGTAAGGATGCCTGCACTGTATTATCGTTATGTTGATTTTGTGATAATGAGGATAGGATTGCAATATCGTTATGTTGATGTGATGATGATGAGAATATGGAGTGCCTAAGCTGTTGTGGTGATATGTGCATTGCATTATCATTATGCTCATTTTGTTGGGATCCAACGTAATACTTATCACCATCTCCTTTGTTTAGGAGGAAAATGCGGTATTCTGATGCTACTTCGACAAGGGCTCTATTTGAAAATTTGGCTATTTGCAGTCTCTCAACGTGTGTTTTATTCGAATATTTTGCATCCTAAACCGGTAAAGGGCGGATCTCATCACTCTCTACCTCTAAATAAGTTAATTAACAATGTCCAATACTAAATACCGGACAATTAACAATGTTTAATATTGAATACCAGATAATTAACAATGTCCAATGTTGTCTTAGTTTTTTGTGTTAAATGAATCAATGTGTGTTCTAAGTAAGTTTTGGTCATGGTACTTCGATAGTCAAGATTTTATTCGGTCATGGTATCTTGTTTCAATAGTTTAATGTGATTTAGTACTAACAAAGGTACATGTCAATCCTAAAACAATGGATACCAAATAAAGAATGACATATATATCACGCTTAACATCACTAACAGCTGGTAGTTGACACACAAGAACAAATATAAACTACCATATAGACCTGCTTCACTTAGCAATAAGTCCGGAACCGCTTGTCTACCTTCGCGTCCATAAGACTCGCACGCATAGAAAAGTGGTCATAATCCACAATGATATGCATAAAAATTAACCTTTTATTATTATAATATATCTAAAAAGTTTAACAAATAAGAATTGATCTAATATAAACAACCTGCTTATTTTTTTATACTATAGTAATGCTAAAATTGATCTAATATTAACAAATAAGAATGTAACATACATTAAATTATATAAACAACCTGCGTATTTTTTATATTATAGTAATGCTAAAATTGATCTAATATTAACAAATAAGAAAGTATAACATACATTAGATTATATTAACAATCTGCGTATTTTTTATATCATAGTAATGCTAAAATTTATCTAAACTGATAAAACACCATACTAAATAAAAATAAGAAAGTAGTTGTTGACGTTGCTTGAAAAAAATTATGTTTGTTGCTATTTAAATTCTAGAAACTTGCTTATCATCTTTGTAATATAATTTTTATCTTATTCACGTTTGTTACTTACATTTACTTGATTCTATAGAGACGTGTAACTAAAGTTCATCTATATATATGAATTTTGATATAATAATGTGTGAAAATTAATTATAATAAAAGTTATTTTGTTCGTATATGTAACAAGAAAAAAAAATGTACGTAGCAGTATGTTTAGTGCATAGCTATATACAACTATATATGTACTACTGTTTGAATACTGTGATTCTTAATAACAAAAACTCTCATACTTTTTTCATGTTTCTGTTAGTTGGTTCTCTCTACAAATAATTCAACAAATAGAACGAACAAGAAGAATCGAAACGATATCTTCTCCAACTTAGCAAATAGCGGCAAAATTCGATAACTATCGTTCCACCGCCAAATCAGAACTTAAGAACAAACCGCAAGTCGGTTAACAAAAACCTAAGTATCTAAGAATGATAAGTCTCAAATGAAGCAAATCCTAACTCCAAAAACGGGATTTTTCCCTAAGGACATTTCCCTCAATCAGCAACCAAGAACACCTAGAATAGTTTTACTCAAGCAAACCTTATTAGCTTATGATCTGCGTTTAGATTTAGATATCTCGAGTTCTGACTACGTATATTTTGTTTATTTTATAGTGGTAAGACTTCTCCAGACGGCAAGAAAGCAGATGACGTTTAGATCCGTTACTCTACTCGAGTACCAGACTTACGGGCCCGACCCGCGGGATACGCTAGTGGAGTTCTTAGGCCACTACCTACGACGATGGGAAGCTGCTAGGCCTCACGGGGCGACAAGGATTGATGGCGTTATGAGGCTGATCACCTTACTGCCTGCCAGATGGCAGGGATGGGCACGGATGATATCCAGGGATTTCATCCGACCGATCGGGGAGTTGACACTCGAAGATTCATAGCCACGATCCTCCACTACAGTGCGGTATTTGGCAGCCCACCAGAGGGCCCCTATATTCGCCCTGGTGATCTCATACTAGCCGGCGGCGTACCACCGCTGTGGGAGCCCTTAGTCCCGACTTACCTTCCCGCCGGAGTGATCCCCATCGCTCCGACATATAGCTTACTGTACGGCGAGCCGATGCCGGAGATACCGGCGCATGCCGAGAGGTCGGGCCTCACCCTCACCCCGGCTGACGAGGGCCCCTCCCGAAAGAGGGAGGCACCCCTCGATTGGAATGAGCTCGATGCCAAGATCCAGAGGCTGTTAGAGATAGGGGTGGGTCGGTAAGGCATACCGAAAATATTTTGTCATACCGTATACCGTACCGAAAAATACGGTATGAAATATTGTATACCGATACCGTACCGAACATGTTCGGTATACCGAAAGTTCGGTATACCAATCGCCGATACCGTTACCGTGCCGAACTTTCGGCATGCCATACCGAATTTTCGGTATACCGTTCATGCCGAAATTTCACGGTATACCGTTCATGCCGGAATGTCACGGTATACCGAACAATAACATAAAAAAAATCAAAATTCCTAACAAAAATATAAATATAAATCAAATATAAATCCTTAAATATAATAATATGTATATTAGCTATGCTTTACTGCTTTAATAGTAGCTAATATTACTTTAGGTATATTTAATAAATTATATATATTCTACATGCTTAAATTATTTATAAATAATAATATAATTAATTTATAATAAATTACTTATAATCTAATAAAGAATAATTAAAATATATTTGCAAATAATAATTTATTCATAAAAATTAAGATTACATATATTATAATGTTATTATTAAGATTTAAATTCTTGTGAGTATGATGATTGGTGAATGGAGTGTAAAGGACTCGAATCAAACTTCAAATAGTATATCAGTATAATACTCGATTTGATACCAATTCATTAAGTTATTTGAATAATTAAAATTTATTTGCAAATAATAATTCATTCAAAAAAATAATAATTAAACTTACCTATATTATAAAGTTATTATTTAAATTAAAGTTCTTATAAGTATGATGATTGATGTGAATAGGGTGTAAATGACTCGGATCAAACTTCAAACAGTATTATATCAGTATAACACTTGATTAAATAATTAAAATATATTAGCAAATAATAATTAATTCATAAAAAAATTACATGTATTATAATGTTATAATAATACTCGATTTGATGCAAATTCATTAAGTTATTTGAATATTCAAATTTAATTTTTATGCATCTATTTTATTTGATTCGTATTTGATTTGATAATGATATTTGAAAGTATTCAATTATATTCAATTTTTAATATGAATATATACATATTACACATACAATATGAAATGTCAATTATCATATATGAATATATAATTATTCGAATATATAATCATACTTCATAAACTTTTATTTGTATTTAAATATTAATGGAATCATTTTCCCCACATTTGAATTTTGAATCATAAAATATTAAATAGAAATATGAATATTCGAACATATATCTCAATCAAATTAAAATTATTTGATTATAGGAGTACACCTCTAACAAATATTTTTGCAATAATATTACATAAAATATAATACAATTATTATCTTTGTTAGTATATTTACTTTTACTCTAATTACTAAAATATTAAAAAGAGGAAATTATATATTGTATTTGCAATATTATTCTATAGTATATCATTAATATAATAAATTAATTTTTATTTTAATATTAATGTTAATCAAATATAAAAATAAAATTAATATATAATTAAAAATATAAATATAAAAAATTTCGGTATATACCGTAATACCGAACATCCGGTATATACCGATTATCAGTATTTCGGTATATATCGTTATACCGAACTTTCGGTATATACCGAAAGTTCGGTATAATTCGGTATACCGCGGTATCGTCAAAATTCATATCGATACCGTACTGAAAAAATCGGTATACCGTTAATACGGTATTTTCGGTTTTTTTTCGGTTCGGTATGCCCGGTATACCGATTTTTCGGTATTTTTTTCCACCCCTAGTTAGAGAGGGCGAGCGAACCTCTGAGGATATACAGTGAGCTGATAGCAGAGGCACTGGAGGAGGATTCTGAGGAGGATCCTGAGGAGGAGGATCCCGAGGAGGATCCTGAGGAGGAGGACCCGAGGGTGACTACGAGGTGGATCCAGACGAGGATCCGGAGGAGGAGGCGGCTCTCGAGAGCGACCCAGAGGAGGAGGTTTGGGAGCCGGATTGGGAGCAGGAGGCACCGTCCGACGAGGAGCACCTCAGCTCCGTCACCCAGGAGTAGATAGGGTGATATTTTGTACTCATCAATAACGAATCATATGTATAGACCGTACTGATGATAGGTTTTGTAGTCGGAAACGATAGTCTATTATAGATCGTTTCATACTAGTGTAGCACATTCTGACATTTTGACAGCACGAAGACACAGTAGCTAGTGTTTCGTGGCTGAGTACCTTTTGTGATGCCATCCTAGAGAGATGAGCATCATACCATGTACTTAGAAAGTACAATAGAATTCTGTATTGAACTAGACCTCGCTGAGGCAATTTATGATATAAATTTTGATGACCTAGAGGTCCATTTGGTTATATGCAATGTCTAATTCTAGTTCCGTAAATTCCATTACTTCATAATATCAAATGCTAAGTGAGACTCCATACTACTAAGTATCGTAACCAACAAATTTCTCTACTAAGATAAGAAACACTTATGTTAACAGAATGCCGCCAAGGGGACGCTCGAGAGGCCGAAGGAGGGGATTCAACCCAAGTAATGAGGAAAGAAGACCGGCCGCGGAGCGGGAGGTAACCCCACCCCTCCCACCGCCTGCTAGGAGGATCGATGAACTCTTCCTCCGACAAAATCCACCCACCTTCAATGGGTTAGGTGACCCAGTTGAGGCAGAGGTATGGGTGCGCGCTTTGGAGCGCATCTTCAACTTTCTCCGCTGCACGGATCAAGAACGCAAGACGTGCGTTTCTTTCCAACTGACGGGATCAGCTGACTTCTGGTGGGAGGCCAGGAGGAAGACTATGACCCGGGAACAGCGGAAAAATCTGACCTGGGAGGAGTTCAAGACAAGAATATACGATAAGTATATTCCTAAAAGCTATAGGAAGAAGAAGGAGATGGAATTTTATAACCTAAAGCAAGGGAGGATGTCGGTCACGGAATACGACCGAACTTTCTGTGACATGTCACGGTATGCACCAGAATAGGTGGATACCAATGAGAAGATGGCAGAGAAGTTCTGTGCCGGTCTGAGGCACGAATTTAGGATGGCGCTGGCCAGTCACGGGGGCTTATCCTACCCGGAATCATTTAGTCGCGCCCTAAATATCGAAGCGGCTATGCAGGGAGAAAGAGCAGTGACTGCGGCACCACCCGCGTTCTCCCCAGCGCCCTCCTAGAATCATAAAGGGAAGCGCAAATGGGAGTACAATCGGGGTGGCGCGACCCAGAAGAAGCCATGGGAAGGGAAAAATCGGTCCAACCACCCCGAGAAGTCAAATTTCGTAGCACAGACCCATGTTCACCCTCAGAAATATCCTACTTGCTCAAAGTGCAAGAAAATGCACCTGGGGGAGTGCCGAACTGGCAGCGATAACTGCTTCGCCTGCGGACAGAAGGGGCACCTAGCCAGGAATTGCCCCACGAGGCAACAAGGAGGAGGCTCCAGGCCCAACCAGCCAAATCAAAGGCAGTATGTTCGAGCCATGCAGGCTCAGCCTCAGGCTCAACAACAGCAACATCAGTTGCCGCCACCTCCACCCCAGTACCCTCAGTACCCATCGCAGAAGAAGCCACAGCGAGCTCGGGCTTATGCGATGAACCAAAAGTAGCCTGAGGGGAGTCAGGGAAATCTGACAGGTATGAGAATACTCCTAGATACTCCAGTAATAATTTTGTTCGATACGGGAGCTTCTCATTCCTTCATTGCTAAGGCATGCGTAGAGAACTTAGAGTTGGAGTCAGAACTTGTAGAGACATCTATGAACGTTTCTTCACCTCTAGGAGGAATCACTACTATCACTCATGCTTGCTCGAATCTGAGCCTGAACTTAGGATCTATCAAGGTACTAGCAAACAATCTTAGCATACTTCCGATGAGTGACGTGGACATAATCCTAGGAATGGATTGGTTAGCTAAAAACTATGCCACGATCCTTTGCCATGAGAGGCAAATATCTTTCCGACCCCCTGGAAAGGAACCTACGAGTTTCCATGGGATCACCACGACTCGAAAGAAGTCGATTATCTCGGCCTTACAAGCCAAGAAATTAGTGAAGAAGGGTTGCTCAGCGTACTTAGTCTCTTTGAGTGGAGAAGCCAAGGAAGAGCGGAAAATCGAGGACGTAGCCATCGTACGGGAATACCCAGACGTGTTTCCAGAAGAGTTGTCAGGCCTACCACCAAACCAACAATTAGAGTTCACGATTGATCTGGAACCCAGATCCGCACCAATATCCAAGGCACCTTATAGGATGGCGCCGAAGGAGTTGGAGGAGCTCAAGATCCAACTCCAGGAACTTTTGGATCTCGGTTTCATCAGACCTAGCATGTCACCTTGGGGAGCTCCAGTACTCTTCGTAAAGAAGAAAGACGGCACCCTAAGGATGTGTATAGATTAACGAGGTCTGAATAAGCTGACCCTGAAGAACCGATACCCATTACCTCGAATAGACGACTTGTTCGACCAGTTGAAGGGGGCGAGCGTCTTTTCGAAAATTGATCTGAGATCCGGTTATCATCAGCTGAAGATTAGGACCGAAGATGTACCTAAGACAACGTTTCGAACCTGATACGGCCACTACGAGTTTGTAGTAATGCCGTTCGGACTCACAAATGCACATGCGGTGTTCATGGACTTGATGAACCGTATCTTCCATCCTTACCTTGACAAATTTGTCTTGGTATTTATAGATGATGTTCTAATCTACTCGAAAAGTAGAGAGGAACACGAGAATCATCTAAGAATCACCTTGGAAACCCTTAGAGACGAGAAACTTTAAGCCAAGTTCAGTAAGTGCGAATTTTGGCTGAACGAGGTGGCTTTTCTCGGACACATAGTGTCATCTGAAGGAATCAAAGTAGACCCCGCCAAGGTGGAAGCAGTACAAGGATGGAAGGCACCAACAACTCCTAACGAAATCTAAAGTTTCTTAGGGTTGGCAGGATTCTATTGAAGATTTATCGAATGATTCTCCAAAATAGCTAGGCCAATGATGCAACTACTCCAGAAAGGGATCAAATTCAAGTGGTCGCCGAAATGCGAGACTAGCTTCCAACTTCTAAAGGAGAAATTGACCACTGCTGCTGTACTTGCAGTTCCGGAACCCCATAAGGAGTACGTAGTCTATACCAACTCATCCAAGATCGGGCTAGGGTGTGTATTAATGCAAGACGGGAAAGTGATAGCTTATGCATCCCGACAGCTCAGACCACACGAACTCAATTACCCTACCCATGATATGGAATTAGCTACTGTTGTGCACGCCTTGAAAATCTGGAGGAACCACCTCTACGGAGTTCGGTGCGAGATTTTCACAGATCACAAAAGCCTCAAATACTTCTTCGAACAGAAGGATCTCAATATGAGACAGAGGAGATGGCTAGAACTAGTAAAAGATTACGACTGCGGTATAAACTACCACCTTGGCAAGGCTAACGTAGGCCAAGACCCGTGCTAGGAGGTGGGGACTCGCGAGTCAGTCTCGTCTGCGGGAGATTGGGTTGGGCGTGCGAGACTGATCTGTGGGCTGGTGGCTCCCAACCCATTTTGCATTTTCTTTCGTATTTTTTAACCTTCTTTTTAATTTTATTTATTTTAATTTGCACTATAAATACCACATTTCAATCTTTCTACCATCTCTTTTCAATATTTTCAACTTTCTCTCTTTATATTTTGAAAAAATGAATGATGAATTTCTTGCTTATTTTGAAAAATCACGACTAATATCCGAACTTCGATATTCCAAGATTCGATGATTCATCGTCAGGTTTTGCAAGTTTTGCAAACCAAAGCTCGAACTTTTTACCTTTCCTTTTCAACACTATCCAATTTTTCTCATCTCCATTTCGTGCCCAAAATTATACCGATCAATATTTTTCTTCCAAATTTTTTTCACCATTTCCCGATAAAAAATAAAAAGCAAATGGAAAAAGTAGTTTTTTTTAATTAATGTAATTTTTAAAATTTAATGAATTAAATTTTTATCAATTAAAACTTGAAACCAATGAGAGCTTTTCTTTTTCTTTGTATAATCTATGAGTATTATCAAGAGATGAATATTTACTGTAATATCAACATTGCATTGTCTCGATGATATATACATTGGTGTGAAACATCATTTATTTCATTGGAGTATGTCTTGCTACTTATTATATTTGTGTGTGGTGCAACAAACATACAAAAAATAGCATTGCTAGAGTACCATGAACATACATATAAAATATCCATTTTCCCTTACAAACATAAAATAATATTCATCCATCCATTGCATCTCTACAATAGAGGTTCAACTTTTTCTATAGCATGATGTGTTACATGTCGTCCATAGAGCCAAAAAACATTATTGCAGAACTTTGGTCTTCAGGGAATAAAACCAGAACTCGTTCTTTAGAGGCTACAATTACTATGCATCTTTAACAGTAGACCCCTCCATCTCAGCCTTCTGAAAAATAAAATCATAGTTCATCGAAACATCACAATCCAGCAGAGCAAAACCGGTTAATGGCAATATAATTTGGTCAGATTGAGAAACCGGCAGGTTTTCACAAATGTGAACATATTGAAGTAAAAACAAACTGACTCATTGGCATTCAATATTTTCTCAATTGAACTAATGGAACGGTAAAAAACTAAGGAAATAGTAGGCACTAAGCAGTGAACTGATGGATCAGTGCCTTGAAAGAGTTTTCAGTATTTTAATTAACTCATCTTACAAGAAGACCCTTTTACAGAATCGCGAACCTTCATGACGAAAAAATAGAAACTTATGATAAAGGCTCAATTAGTAAACAAGAAACTGAGTGATAAATGTGGATAATTAGTTTAAATTTTAAAGAGCGTCTTAAATGTGAATGTGTGATTATTATCAGAAAAATTGCCTGAGTTGCAGCATCTCACTTTTGGCATCTTTAGAGGAGTTATCACAGTTCTTTATTTTATTTTATCTTCGCCTTCACTCTATCACCGAGCATTAACATCGCAGACTAAAACAGTCAAATTCACTGGAGCATCACTTCTACACTAGAGACATTGATTAAAGAGGCGACTTTCAGAAAGATGACTACATGTTGGTGATTCAAGAATAACTATGACCAGCTACTTGGGAAAACTCTATCGCTAGTTTTGCACGTCCTAATATATGTAATTTCATCTAGTGTAGGTACCAGTTGGTCCAGTTCTGCACAACTAGCACAAGGATCCCTTACCCATGAGTTGGGCAAAGTCATTAGTATATCATGGTTCGTCCTAAAACATGATGGGTTCCCACAACGATATATCAGCCAGAAATGAGAAAGTTTAACCATAGCATAAAACTATAGAAATTAGGCTTCAAACTGCTGATGAAATAGAACATGCCAACAGCTTGCTTGTAACTTCAGAAACCTCAAGCATTCAGCTCAAGCTGCCACTGGAGCAATCAACATAATAACATGAATTGTTCCAAATTTCAGATTATACCGACGCACAGAATGATCAAACATCTCAGAATCAATCAATTGCTTAATGAATGCCTAAACTTCCGAAATTATATACACGAACAAAATAAGCAGATCATCAAAATACCATTGAATTTCATTTGGTGCACAAAATATAGCAAAGAGACTTATACTTTATATAGATACACCGCAAAACAGTTTTCTTTTCAGAAACTATCGTAAATTGAACGAAATCCAAAAATTATGCGAAAAGTGATGAGCAGTGGCAAGATTCAAACCTTTTGAGCGTTGTGCCAGGAGAGACCCCGGTACACATTGACGGAGAAAGTCCCGGTCATATACACGGTGGCGATGCCGAGCCCCAGTGTGAACGATTTGAATACCCAGTCCCCAATTTTACTCGCAACTACCATTTTCACTCAACAGTTCGTTCGTATGCTCCCCTTTTCCTCCTGCGAAATTTCAGATAGCGTTAACGGAGATTCCGGTTAGATTAACCCAATAAATATAAGAGCTTGTGATCTAAATATGTGAAAATTAGGGTTTATCAGAAGGCAAAATGCTTAAAAAGCCCTCTCCTACAAATTCAATTTCGAGGGGTTTGGTTAGCTGTTAAAGTGACGATTACTATATTGTCCTTGCGTATTTCACTATTTACACTTTTGCTGTAAGCCCTTTTTTTTTCACAATAGTTTCTATTTGATTGGATTCGAGATTTGAAATTTGAGGATTTAAAGTCGAAATTTAGGCATTTAAATTTTAATACTTGCAGTATGAGTGATTCAAGATAAATGTTGGGAGAACAAGAAACTGCAATACGGCGCCTAGAAAAAAGAACGGTAGCATTGTTGACTTTATAAGGGATACATATAATTATAAATACATTAATATTCTAAATAGTAATGTCTATATAAATAATAATATTCTAAATACTCCTTCCGTCCACGAATGTGGTTAACATTTTGACCCGGTACGAATTTTAATGTATTATTTTGACTTTGTGGAAAAATGTAGAAGTGTAGATAGTGGAAAGTAAAAGGTAAAAAGTTAGTGGAGTTAGTAAGGGTAAAAGGATAAAAAGTTAGTGGAATGAGTGGAGTTAATAAGGGTAAAAGGGTAAAAAGGTGTGTCCAAAAAAGAAAACTTTTAAGTGTTAACAACATTGGTGGATGGCTCGAAATGGCAAAACGTTAACGACATTGGTGGACGGAGGGAGTAGTAATTATAAAACCTCGCTGAAAACTCAATGGAAAAAATTTGATAAGGGAAAAATACTACAACATGCATTCAAGGCATAAAGTAGACATTCAGGTCTAACTTTCAATCGTATTTCAGACTTATTCGCTCCCCCCAAAGAGTACAATATTCCAAATATACATATTCAATTATCATGAATATATTTCGATACAGAAGATAATGTATAGACATACAATAATATATATATATATATATTGCACAAGTAACCTCATTAAAAACCTTAACTAAGAAAATCTCGTGGGAAAAACTTAGCAAGGAAAAAAAGAGTACAACCAATTTGTCTTCAGGACATAATTTTCGGGATTGTTTATGTTGTCTTCATGACTTAATCTTCAAGATTATGTATAAATTATCTCTCCCCCTCAATTAAACAATCTAAACATAATGTCGTTGTTCTACTGAAGCTTAATAGTGCAACACATTATGTTATTCATTATAGAAAAATAGTGGGGATATGTTTCATATCGTTATATCAGTCCAAGATCAAATTATACGAGGATCAAATAACTAAACACCAATGTCAATCTCAATCTTTGTACCAATATAGACACACAACTTGTATATTTTGAAAATAACCAATGATATGTATAAATATCATTTCAATGTCTCATTCAAGGAGAGAAATAATATATTTTGCTAGAAAATCAGATTTTCTAGAATAAGGCCTGATATATTAATTAGTGCTTCTAGCACTTGAAACAATGAACTTTTGGTCCAACATTATTTGGTTATCTTCTTTTGGTATAATTGAGTTCATTCACTTCAAGTGATGAGACAATTATTTAGGCAAATGGATGTTATATATCAAAAGTATGTTCTATATAGAATCTTATTCGAATATGTTTTCCATAGAACCTTATCAAATAGATCAACTAGTAAAAATAAATTATTTCATGAATGTTCTCGATCTTCAGGTCAAGATACTAGTTAGACTTACTTAAGTCTTTTTGTTCAAAATCTATGTCATTAGGCATAAACTTAACATTCTCAAATATTATGCGTGTTCCAATAATACAAAGTCTTACACAAACATTATTATTGAGAATCTGGATTAAATAATAAATGTACCATTAAAAATTGATCATCAATTATTGACTCTAGATAATTCTTTTCGGCGGAGTATGAATTTATTTTTCTAGAGTTCGTTCGGTACGTTTTGGTGATGATAAATAAATAGTAGACGGGAAATGATTTATATTTATCACATACTAATTTTATAATTTTATAAAGGGGTAACCTAATCATTCATGCATTTACAAGAGGGATACATATAATTATAAATACACTAATATCATAAATAGTAATGTTCACGTAAGTAATAATATTTATAACAAATACAAATAATTTTTTTGTAATTATTATTTAAATATAAATTGAATATTATGACATTCAATTTTATATTCATAAATATCTAAATAAAATATAATTAAATTATATATTATATTTATATATATATATAATTATATAATAGTTAATTCTATTTTTTAACAAAAAAATATAACTTACTCTTCAATATTTATGAGAGTGAGATGTCGAATCGAATATTAATGTATCGAATTGAATTCTTCATTTAAAATTTGGAATATTAATACTTAATTTAGAAAGTTCTTTAATTTTTTTTAAATTAGTGAATTGTTTTTTCGATTCTTTCGTTGATGTAGGTTTAATTTTGAGTCAAATCACATAAGTTATGTGTTCTTCATTTTTGGATTTAATTTCGTGTTCGTAATTCCAATTTCTCCAACAATTGACGCCGTCTGTGAGGAGAGGAATTGAAGCGGATGACACCAGACTCGAAGTTGATAAATTCACTGACAAGAACAACTTCGGGTTATGGATGATCAAGATGAGGGCGTTGTTAATCCAACATGAATTAATTAAACTCGTTGAAACCAGATCTGCCGTTGAGAAAGATGTTGAGAAAGTGAAGGTAACTGAAGTGCAATCATCTTGTGTTTGGGGGTCAAAGTCTGAAGTAAGCTAGAATCAATGTAATTTAAATAGTCATTAGTCAAATCTCTTATATGCCAAACAAAAGCTGTACACATTCATGTTCGAAGACAAACATGTCCTTGATCAACTCTATGAGTTCAACAAGATTTTTGATGGTCTTGATGATAAAAATATATATATATTAGAAACACGATCCAGTAATTTTCCTTCATATACAACCGATGTGCCAATACATGAGAGAGTGACAATTTTAATAACGACATTTTTAACAGACAATAGTTTACTTCAAACAAATAAATCGAACAACGTATACATATATGGTGTTGCATAACACTCCTAAGTTCTAGAGTGTCGTATCCAAATATTACGATACTACCAACAAGCCCATGGTATGCAAGCCCAATTACCAAGAAGCAAGGCGGTGCTAGAAGATTCAACCATGATTTTGAAGCTATGAAATAGACCGCATGGATAAACTATCATAAGTACGAGTATAAGCTTAAGATGATTAACACATTGAGAATGACATCGGAACAGTACAAGGCGCACATGATGAATGCAAGTACGTAGATACTTCCATATATTATGGATAGTGTATCAGATATCTCTATTTTTCTATGGGGAATCTTTAAAATTCTCAAGGCTTAGCTTTCAATTTGTCTCTAACCATCAAATGAAATATGAATAATTCATCATCCTCTCTTTGAAAAAGGGGCGTTTCCGGTTATGTCAGTGCTTGAAACAATTTTGTCTTCTCTATATTACTATACCTCTAGAGTCAATAATTTTATATGAGAAACTACTAAACTCAATCACTTGTTGTCGTTACTTTTCAGTTTTTTGTTGAGGCCTATCATGTATAGGTACTCAAAAATGCAAATAATCAAAAGAATAAACAAATGTGAAATTATTAAACACAATATATACTTTCTTTAGGGAAAATCCTGAACCAAAACACATAAATTTGTCTAGGTGTAACATCTATAGTTATACTAACTACAACAATTAAAAAATTAAACAAAAAAAAAGACTGAAAATAGGATCCCAATCGAGTCAGTAAACAAATCTTAAAATGAGATATGCCAAATAATCAAGAAAACTACAAAAATAATTATCAAGAAACAAGGTGTAAAATAATTTTTTAAGTATGTGCACTTTATGTTTATGTAATAGAAATGAATTAATGTAATTTTAAAAAACATTTTAATTAATATATTTTTTATTAATTTATATTCACTTTTTTTAATATCCACTTTTATTTGATCCTAAAAAAGTAAAATTAAATATAAGAGCTCTAAAATTGGAAACGGCCTTATAATCATTTTTATAAATTTTTAGGGGATGGCTAGTACGTATGAATGGTATTTAGTGTGAAATGAAATCAACATTTTAATTGAATAAAGATAGGAAAATGAATGAACTAATTTATTTTATTCATGTGGTTGGTATTATGAAATGAATGAAAAAAAAAATTAATTAAATTGACTATTATAAATTTATAATGAAAAGATCAATTTTTTCTAAATTATAAAAAGAAAGTTCAAATTCGGTTCAAAAAATAAAAATCGAGCTCAAGTTCATTTCGTTTAGTATTCGATTTAATAGTGAATTCGAATTCGACTCGAGTTCATTAAATATTCGAGTCTGTGCTCATTAAAAAACTTGTTTATTAAAATTGTTTGTTATAATATATATTTTATATTAATTTGAAAAGTTCATAAAGTAGTTCGTATATAATTTCGCAAACTATTCGAAGCTCGACGAGGTAAATTATATTCTAACATATTCATGAATCTTTCGAACTGAATATCACTAATCATGAAAAATAATTTTTGTTACTACCATTATATGTTGGTTGTGCAAAAAAACTATTTTAAAATTATATTGGTCGATTTTTTTCATTTGACCCAATAGACCAAGATCGGCTCAGTCAGCCCGACTCAACCTAACACGCATAAAATTTCCAAAAAAAAAGTTTAATATAGAAAATAAATAATAATTATTTTCTTCAAAAATCAAAATGAACTTTATTCTTGATAATTGTGATTTGTTAACAACTAATAGTAAAAGTAGTTGAAGGAATAATTAATGGTATATTCATAAGTTTAGTGATTCATGTAGAAATGATCATTGTTAATTATTATTGTATACCAACTATAAGATAAAGAATGAAAACATGAATCATCATTCTGCATATCAACTATCCTCCTAACATGATATGAAATCCACTAATTTATTTTTAAATTAGGAAAATACAATAAAAGCCCCAAAGATGGAAGGTGATCCATTAAAACGAAACATACGGCGAAAGTGGAAGTCGTGGACTATATTATATCAATTAATTAATGCGTAACGCGTATATTGAGACATATAATAAATACATCGAATGTTTCATAAAGTATAGTCATCACGTCAAATAAATTCAGCATCCCATACACAATAATAATACAATATCAAATTATGAATGATGTCTGTGTGTAAATATAACTCCATTTAAATATATATATATATATTTGTGTATCCCAATTATACCCTTTGAAAAAAGAGAAGGGGGAAAATTACAAGGATGCCAGTTGTTGTCCAAGTTTCTTCGTTGTTAACTGAGCTGCCCAAACACGACCTTTACTGCTTAAACCCCCCTCTCGTCTCCTTCACTCTCCCGCCCCTATCACCGCCGCTTCTCTCACGCGCCGCCTCTCTACTGCTATTCATCCCTTTTGGAAATCAACTGAACGGTGGCACCGTATCCGGGTTTGTCAACTCCATTATTGAAGCCATGTTCCTTAGATCACCGGATTCAAGTGCAATGCTCCCTACTTTTTCTTATAGTTGATTGTCTATTTCGGTGGAATTCAGCTTTCCCTCGAATAGTTATTTATATTACTTAAACTTGTTATCGTTCGTAGCACTTTCGATATGTTGAGTATTTGCTTTCAATTCTGATTAAATATATTATGATAGTAGTGAAACTAAAGTAAGAATCAAGTTTAAGAATGATATAAGTGGAGTATGGTTGAGCTTATGAACTTTGTTATTGGGCTTTGTTGAGAATTTGATGTTTGATAAAGCTTTGATTTTGTTAGATCCTTGTTTTTTTGCATATGAAGTAGTGCTTGAAAACCGTAGCCACTAATGTCAAAATGGTAGATTTCAGGCCTGCTTGCCCTAAAATGCCTGTTGTAGGGAGACGGTTCTGTGTTATATGTTATTTCATCTAATAATTTAGTAGGGATTTAGGACTCGTTGAAAATTCTAATTGTGCTGGGTAGTAAATTGTTCACTGACCAATGACTGATTACCAGCTCCAGAAGATTCCAAGATTTGTTTTTTGGGGGTTTCATGAATATAGTTTGATTATATTTGGGGATAAGACGCATACATCAATTGTTTTCAGACAATTGTCAACTTGAAATGTGTATCTTTGTACTGTGTTGTTTGTAAATTGTAAATCGTGTATATAAAACTCGTGCATCAAGTCTCTCATTGGTGATCTGCAGTTCTTAGAATGCAATGTTTTTGCAAGTCTTTGTTTTATTAAGTTGTAGTGATAGAGTTTTCATGTCATAGTGCAGAAGATCTCTGGTGAAGGGGCTGGCATTTAGAGATAGACCTATAGTCGGGTTTTGTTTTGAAGCGGTTTTGAACGACCTTTTCTCAGACACAAAGAGTCTTTGTTATGGAGAGGTTACAAAGTTGATTCCTGGAAAGAACCTGACCAAATAGAAAATTGTTTTGGATTTGAGGAACTGGAGTGATGCTAACTTCTACCGGGGAACTATATCATAAATGTCAGTTTTACTTCAGCGTTTCAAATGGATGATCAATGGTTTTAATAAATCAGCATCAATGAGCCCAAAGAGGTTGAATGGTCCTGATGCCAAGCCATTGCCTCAGCTAAATCTTGTTCAGCCTCAAAAGTCTCCAGTGAATCCATTCAATCCTAGGCCAAATGGTGAAATCCTCAAATTTCCTATTTTAGGGGCTGCACATGAGATTTCAATTTACATCCATCGATTTCACAACCTTGATTTGTTCCAGCAAGGGTGAGTTTTAATTTATTTTTACGTATTACTGTTCATTATTTATTTAGTTATTTATTTATTTGTACTAGCATAGCTGTGTTTAAGCACTTCAATCATCTTTTGATTTGTGACATTTTTCTAAATGTATGGCTTTTAGATGGTATCAACTTAAGATTACGATTAGGTGGGAGAACGATGGTTCTGGTTCCTTTGGAACACCAGCAAGAGTTGTTCAGTATGAAGGTAATCATCCTAGTACTTTAGTAGATCTCATGGCTTATAAAGTGATCTATGGCTCTGAATATTCTTGCTGCAAAATTTCCTAATAGTTCTTCTATAATATGAACTTGGGTGAAAAGTAATTTTCATGTTTTATAAATTGTAAATTATCTAATATTTCACCCCTCACAAACTTGAAAGAAGAATTAGAAACATCCCAAAACATGCTTGTTTGTACTATTTGCATCAAATCTCTGTTAGAGAAGGCAAAAATTATTTATGTCCAGGAAATTTATTTTAGGAATGGCTATGATTTGACATTTATTTCTTGGACTGTGGAGTTGACCCAGAAATTGCCGAAAAGTGTCGCAACTGTACTTTCTTCTTTTCAAATTTCAAAACATTCTTTGGGCTTCATAATCAAAGCTGACATACATTACTAGTTAGAGGCCCTATATCTTAAAGTAACAATTTACAAGTATTTAGTACGTACTACCATTGATATATAAAGTCTACTTCTTCTGCAGTTTTCTTTGATCAAATGTTTGCACTGTATGAAGTATAAACTTATTCAGTAGCTTGTGCATCTAGGACACATGTCATGGTGGCTTTTGTAATTTCCCTTATCTTGTATAACGATCTGGAAAGGCTTGCTGTCCTGCTTACTTAATATATGACTTCTCTTCTGTTTTCTGAGAGCTGGAAGAATTGACGTAGTTTCTGTATCCAAACAGCACCTGATTTGGGTTCTGATGATATATATGGTGTCTGGAGAATCGATGACTCTGACCATAGTTTTTCAACACAACCTTTTCGAATCAGATATGCTAGACAGGATATACTTTTGGCAATGATGGTCTCATTCAACTTATCTCTCAATATACACGAGGTAATGTTTTTCATTTGGGCATGTTCACACAACACGTGTAACTCATGCTGTACAAAATAATCAAGGCATAATGGCATATAAATGCTATAAATTTTTCCCAGGTCAAGCGACGAACTTCGAAAGATTAAGTTGCTCGGCTGAATCATTATGTAAAATCTGGATTGACAGTAGTTGCCTTATAGGTGAAAGATATTTATGACATGGCTGTAGCTGATACATAAATTTTTTAAGATACACAATAATGCGTTTAGGTAGAGCTTAGAGTTAGCTGTATTGCCATCTCTAGTTTTCTTGCAGAACACTGGCTTAAAGTAGGAAATCCTATTTTCTTTTGTGTGGTTTTATTGCACAGACACACACACACACAAACGTGTGCATGCTCTTATTTATGTAAATTTTAAATTGTAGTTTATATAGCATCTGAACTGGTGTTCCATTTCCCAGGATCCTTCAACCTCTGCTGTTATTGTGAAGTTTGAGCTGTTGTATGCTCCTGTGTTGGAGAACAGGTTAACAGATCTTAATTCATTTTGTGATGTATTTCTTTTGAAGTGACATAGAAACAACCCTCCTTTCTATGCATATTTTTGTGAGTGGAATTAATCAACTAATATGTTGATCTCCTTTTTAACTTGAACTGAGTCATTTGAGTGTACTGCTCTAGGTATAATGTTGATTCTTCTTTGGATAAATCCCCAGCTGCAGTCCATGAATTTCGACTCCCCCCTAAAGCACTTTCAGGGTTGCATGCCTACTGTCCAGTTCATTTTGATGCATTTCACGCGGTACTAGTTGATACAAGTGTACATGCCAGCCTGCTGAAAAGTGAGGCTCACACTTCCCCACTGAAGGTACCCAGGTGTGTAATGTGTTTCCTTTCTTCAAACCATACTACTTTCTAAGGAGTGTTTTGATTTTTTCTCTCCCCATATACTTTTTAATGTTGGTAGTTTGTTGCTGATGATAATGTTTGGGGAAACTAGACACAAGAACTTGGACCGAATAATTGCATGTTCCATTATATGTTATGCTGTTTGCATAGCAGTTGATACTTTAGGTGTTGAAAAACTTCTCTTGTAGGGATGAGTAAGTTTCAGGATGAGATATAGATCTATAATTGGCTATCCTTGCATTGCTACAGAAATATAGATTAAGTAATGGAAAAAGAATTAGAAGAAAGTGTTGAACATGGTTGTAAGGCGGTGCTTTAATTCGTGTTTATTGCCTCTTTATTTTGAATTTTCTCTTGAAGTAACAAATAGCTTCTGCTCTCCAGTGATCCTGGAGCTCAAGAAGATGATCTTGCTGGGGAGAAAAACAAGTCAAAGCAAGTATGTCTACTTGTTGGATTTTATTATAAATGCAAATATTTTGGTTTCCTCATATCATATAAAGCTCACTCTTTCTCTTAGTCTTACGCCTTTCTCACTCATGTCTTTATAGGTGTGCATGTTTTGCCATCTGAGCTGTTGCTTTATTTATAATCTAGTTTATCAATGACCTATGAGCATTCAAACCTCCAAAAAATATATGCTTATTTTTCATGTTGAAATCAAAGGATTTAAAGTTATCTTGTAATATTTTATTATAATTTGTTATCTATATGAGCCTCGGCTGATTAATATCACATGTTATTGCATTCATGTCTTCCACATCTTCTCTGTACCACATTGGATGCTTCTAGTGGGGGTCTCAGAGACTGCTCTCCTCCTCTTCTCATTTATAAATTTCTTCTTGCTATGCTGTTCTTTTGAACAGATTATGCTTCTAAAAGCATTATCAAGTTCCCATGACATACTGGTAGAAGAACTACAGAAGCTCAGCAAGGCTATCAAGGAACCAATTGAAATGGAAGTTATTGCTTCTAGCACATTACTCGGTTTTGATTTCACTCCAAGATCGGATCAGGAGTTGGTAGATGCTGAAGTTCCAGTGCAAGTTTCAAGCAAACCCCCAATTATTTCAGAGGTCTTTGATGATTTCAGACTAAGAATTTTGTCACTATTGCAGACCTTTGCCCCACTGACCTTAAATTTGCACCTTGTTGACATTTGCAACTTAATGTTTTGTTTTTATTCCTTTGAACAGAAACTAAATGACAAAGTTGATTTTCAGCATGATGGTTTTGTGCATTCATTCTCCGAAGATACACTGGTTAAGTCATTCAATTTGATTGGCAATCAAGTGTTTCACTTGTGGAGCACATTTTTAAATTTCCACAGGTTTGTCATTCATTAACTTGTTCTGGTCATTAATAATCTTTCTGATTCTGTGCTACAGCCCAATGTCTTTCTATATCTACTATAAATTTGCATTACTACTACGAATATATAGCACCGAGAGGAGCTTATAATGATAAAATGAACATTTATATTGTGCTACTGTTCGGTATTTCTGAAGACATTTTTTTAGTTAGAGAGAAATAATCTGTGATTGCATGGTATATAGACCATGTTATATTATTTTACAGATTATGTGGTTTGTAAAAAAGCTTGTATTTGTCGATAATATAATTAGCAATTGTAATTGATAATCTTTTTTGTGTAATTCAGGGCTAACGCGAAGAAGATTCTTGAATTTCTTTGCAACCAGTGGGCTGTTGATCTCAAAGCTGAATGGTCAATCTGGATGGTTTACACTAAAGCTGAGATGCCTCATCAATATATAAGCAGTATGGTGGATGATTCCTCCATCCGTGGATTTCGTGGTCGGGGATCCTCTCAACGGAAGTTAACTGGCGATGTAATTCTATCCTCATAATTACATCTTTCCTTATTAACTTGGGTTTCATATTTATAAGCTAAAATTTTCAGTATTATTATTATTTTCTAATTCTTTTTACCATTGGGGGCAATCTGTGTAGCCTGTACAGACTGCTGCTATGAAGGCAGAGCTTCACAGGCGAAGTATTGCACAAATGAGGGTTAGCTCTCTTAACTCATTGGTTGATTATATGTGCAATGCATATCTGAGAATGTTTTGCTGAACTGCAGATCAATAATCGTTCAATTCAAGACTTGCATATATTTGGAGACCCATCACACATCCCAATCGTAATTGTAGAGCGAGTTGTCAATGCACCTATACGTTCGACCATTGGAAATTCATATCTCGGCCAGCTCAGCCAGAAAGATACGAATGGCTTAGTTGCTCAAGTTGACTCTATTCCCTCAAACAAGCTATCTGGCACCACTCGTCAGGCTGGTCGCACCCTGAAGATTGTAGTTTTTGTACATGGATTTCAGGCATGTTTTATGAAGCTCTTAATATATCTAATTCACAGCTTCACTATATTGTATATTTATATGTTCAGGGCTTGGCACCTCCTTAATTTAGCACTGAAAAATGCAACTTTGAATTGACTTTTTTCAATTTAGCGTAGCAGCTGAACTTTTACCTCTTCACATTTTTTGTGGATGCTAAATAACTAGGGAAATATCATCTAATGAATATCAAACTTCTTTGAAAGGATACTATATACGACATTGTATAATTAGCTGCTGCTATAGGTTGTATAGTAGCCACTCTTTAACTGAAGGTTCATTAAATGTGTAGGGCCATCATCTGGACTTGCGGCTTGTCCGAAATCAATGGCTTCTAATAGACCCAAAGGCAGAATTTCTTATGTCGGAAGTTAATGAAGATAAAACTTCTGGAGATTTTAGAGAAATGGGTCAAAGGCTAGCACAAGAAGTTGTATCTTTTGTGAAAAAGAAAATGGATAAGGCGTCTAGATCTGGGGTCTTGAGAACAATTAAGCTGAGTTTTGTTGGGCATTCCATTGGAAATATCATTCTAAGAACTGCACTAACAGGTTTTGACTCTGAAGCTAAAACAAACCTTTCATCCCTTAACTTGTACACTGCTAATTTTCATTTCCTCCTTGCAGAGAGCATTATGGAACCATATCTGAGATTCTTGCATACATACCTTTCAATCTCTGGGCCACACCTTGGCTATCTTTACAGTTCAAACTCATTGTTTAATGGGGGTTTGTGGCTCTTGAAGAAGCTCAAAGGCACGCAGTGTATTCATCAGCTGACTTTCACAGATGATCATGATTTGCAAAATACTTTCTTATACAAACTATCCAAGGTACTAGTTAAGAAGTCTATGTGTCATGATTTGAAGAATGAACTCTATGTAGAATTCATTTGCTAGTAGTAGGAGACTTAAATTTGTAGGGGAAAATGGTTTGAGTTTGGGGATATTTTCTTTAACGTGCTAATTATCTTTTCTTGAATTAAATAATTCTCAGGAAAAGACGTTGGAGCACTTCAAAAACATTATTCTGTTATCTTCTCCTCAGGTACTTTACCTCCTTCCTTTGTCTTTCTTGTCTCTCCTTTCGACTTATAGGAAATTTCAAATCTTACGCAACTATATTTAATATCCTTTGCTTCATTTTACTGCTTTGTTACTTGTTAACTCATAGCTGATGCATCTATCTAGTCATTTGATCTCATATGATGCATAAGAAAATTAAAACATATGATTGATATATAGATTTATACACAGTGACTGTTTATTATCTTGTCCTATTCCAGCAATTATACATTTGCAATGCAGCTGATTCATTTTATCATTCTCAGGATGGCTATGTTCCATATCATTCTGCAAGAATCGAAATGTGCCCTGCATCTTCAGGAGACTACTCGAAGAAGGGTAAACTTTTCCTCGAGATGCTAAACGAATACCTGGACCAGATACGAGCACCTTCCTCCGAGCACCGTGTATTCATGCGCTGTGATGTCAATTTCGACATCTCCTTGCAAGGAAGAAACTTGAACACCTTGATCGGACGTGCTGCTCATATCGAGTTCCTGGAGACAGACATCTTTGCTAAATTTATAATGTGGTCCTTCCCCGAACTGTTCCGTTGATTCACCACGTTACAAATAAATCTCTCCTTCTGAATGCGGCATCTCGACTTTCAAGCTGTATTCAGCGCCATCCGACCTCCAATTTTTATATGCGAGGGACCAAGTGTCGTTGGATCTTGGGGGATGGCGTGGGGCCATAAGACACGACATCCCGCCTCCATGCTTGACGTTGACGGGTACAAGCAGTGTAAATTAGTTTCTAAATCTTTATTTCAGCTAGACAGTCAGATGTATGAATATTTATTTAGTATGGTTAAAAAATGAGTAATTTAAACCCTAAATTGTCCCATAGAGTAGATAATACGATTTGAGAAATGTAAAGGTCTCTGTGTATTATAACTATACATTATTAGTTGGATGATGTACAGTAATAGAGTCGGTCTCAAACGATTTCTTTGGATATCTTGCTTTTCTCGCGTCGCGCTTACCAAATTTTAATTTTGAATTTTGCATCAATGTTGGTTGCTGCCTTAATTAGTCTTTGTTTTCAATTTCGAATGCGTTGATAAATAGTAAATATTCTCCACTATATATTATGTTGTCTTCATACACAGAAATAACATGCAAGCTTATAAATAGATGTAATTTAAAGTAAATTTAGTATCTCACATATTCAATACTGCAAATAGAAATAAGAATATATGAAAAACTAGATTTAATAAACTGAATGTATTTAGACCGAATTCCAACTTGTTGTAGTAATGATGAATTAGGGTTCCAGGTGATCTAATAAACGGCTAAAACTAGTCATTTTTGGAGGGAGGATATTTCTCGTTATGTCTCGCTATTTACTTTTTTAATATTTTGATCAAATTTTTTTTACAGTTTTTGTCAAAACATGACATAAATAACGGGACACAGAGAGTATTAAACAATTGCTAATATAATGTTTGTAAAATTAAATATAACTAAGGAGAGGGGCATCATCATGTTATCACCACTTCTATCTTTTTTAGATGGGTTCTGATTGCTTATCTTTATTATGATATTTTTATCATTTCAATCCCTCACATAAAAGTATCAAGTTTATAATTTAAGATATGTTCAGATTTTACATAATTTACTCGAATTATTAAAAAAATGTAAATATCTATCTCTATTCAAACACAAGTATATAATATTTGATTAAAATTCGAATCATTTCCGAACTATTATAATATTTATGAAGATTGAGAGTATTTCTTTTAGCTATGCTTTTATCTTAGAGTGGAAATTAGATTCATGTGGATTTCCAACTATAAAATGATTGAATTACTACAATTGGTTTCAAATCCATACTGTTTAATTTGTTAAGCGGATGGACAATAGAGTTTAGATTCTTTAAAACAATAATGCCAATTAAACATCCAAATTTTAATTAAGCTAGGACTAGGATTGCCCTTTGATATATGAGACATCCGTTTCAAAGAAATGGAGATGTTATCATAATGATCGTTTCAGAAAAGTGCTTAGCCACCTCATGTTTCGTGGTCGCACATCTCAATCTTTTTCACTACATGTCATGCCCATTCAAGAATTGGTTAACATACTATTTTGGATAATATTCGATACCTAATCAGATTTAGATATTTGGATACTAATTTTTTGCATTTTTCGAGACTGGTTCAGATTTTTTTGGTTCAGGTAGAATTAGGGGCAGATCCATGATTCACATTTATGGTGAACTTAAAAAATTAAATTTTCAAAACCACTATATTTTATATATGCACAAATTTTTTAATATTGTACTAGACCCTAAAAATTTACATATATGTATATAACAAAAAATTTTGGGCTTAAACTGGGATGAAGTCCAGTGATATGTACCTAGATCCGCTCCTGGGTAAAACCCAATACCCGATAGAAATTATCCGAAACCCGAACTTTTATTTATATTTATTAATTCAATAATATTATATTTTAATTTTATAATTTCAAATATTGCAATACCTCAAATATCCGAAACATTAAAAAATAATTTGAAAATACTTAATAAATATCCGAAAATTTAAAAGTTTAGAGTTCAAGTATCCGAATTTTTTAATCTTACATAAGAATTAGTCATCATTTGATCATGGGCGCCTATATGTATATATATACAATATTTCCAGCGTAAGCATATACCGAGAAGAATCCCCTAACCTTGAAGGGTTTTCGGTGTTGAATGAACTTGGTAGTATAAATGTAAGGAAGTGCAGTTAATTGTATTTAATAAGTAAAGTATAGAGCAAGTATTATGGTGAAAGCTAGGTAGCTTGTATTAAAGTTATTATATTCTGCGTTCAGATTAGGTGGGAATGTGAGTATATTTATTTATAATATAGGATAGGATTATTAAACTGGTGGAGGGTTAAGGTTATGGACGGTGAAATTTTGAACCCTATTATAATTTATCTCTGCCCAAATCCCAGATTACGCAACCGTGTTGTGTAGGTGTGGTGTGTGTGTGTACATATAATTATCATAAAATTAACTATCTTCGTATTAGTTTAATTGCGGGATGCACAATCGATACCAAATAGGACTATATAATTATATTATACTTAATCAATTCCACATATATATAAAACGTAATGATTCTAATTGTGAATTAAATAGAATAAGGGGACTTAATTCCCCATCCACTTCTCACATCATGCTGCATGTAGTTAGTGGGAAAGAGTAAATTAAGATTTCTTATTTAATTATATATTTTCCAGCAAATCATCACAACCTCCTTTAATATATTTTTTTTTGTTAAGAGAACATTGTTATTTTTTTTTAGAAAAGAAGAAATATATAGATCAACTGCCACAACAATACGGTACACAATAATTACGGTACACAATAATTACAGCCAAACAACAAATAACAAAGAGCCTTACAATCAATCAAAAGTACAGTAAACACCAAGTTCTAAAGCTTATCCAAAAGGTGTAATTCCTAACCTTCTTGTCAACTATCAAATTCCACACGCTCGGTTTAATGACATTATTAGTACAGCATCATATACCTTATTATACACGCTATCAACTAGCATCAGACCACTAATTACGCTGGTTAATTTATTATTGTTGTATTTCATTGGTTGTTGTGCCTACAATTAATTCGTATATAGCCTGGTTATATTAGGTTGACGTCAAACTATATGATTAATATATATATAGAGGATATAGATCATATACAAAAGGATTTTAAAGTAGAAAATATGAAATAATCACAGCCATTAATCACTTTGATCGGACGGTTGGAATTAATCAATAATTTAATCATATTTAATTACCTTTAATCGATTATTTAGTAATACATAAGGACAACTAAGTAATTTTTGTATGTGAGAGAATAAACGTATGCTTTATATACTGCATGATGTGAGAAATTTAAGGGAATTAATAGGAAACTGCCGTTAATTTAAGATTATGGTTATTTACTTTCTATAATTATGGGATTGGAGAATTAAAGTGGTTATTTACTTTCCATAATTATGAGATTTGAGAATTAACGTCTGGAACTTGTTGTGAACATGATAGAAGAACAGTTCGAAGGTACGCGTGCATCGTGAATTACGATTGTAGACAATTGTGAACTGTTATATTCGATATTATGCATCATTTAGTAGTAGGTTATGCATTGTCGTTTTGTTTAGTTGACTTCATTGAAGATTTTCAATTTGAATCAAAACATAATATTGAACTGTTCAATTCGTTATAATGCATTATCAGTAATAAGATTATGCATTGTCGTTTGTTGTAGTTGAATTCATGATGATTTTTATTTTAAATCAAAACAGTTCTATGTATTTAAATGCATTGTATTTAACTGTTAAATACATTGTGAAAATATAATTGAGTTACAATTATATTTACAAATGCATTGTATTTAACTGTTAAATGCATTATATTTAAATATTAAATGCATTGCATTTTGAATGCGTATGGGCGGAGTTAGAAATCATCATCGTCGTCGGCCTGTTCTCTTCACAACGGCGTGCTACATCGTTGGAGGGTGGAGGTTGGAGTGCTTTTCAAAAAAGTTGAGAGATTGAGTTGGTTGAGTGTGAATGTTGCTGGATGGAGTCTCAAAATCTTCATCGTCCTCGTCCGCTAATGCAGTTCGTCGACCTTTCTTCATTTTTTCGTCGAGATGCAGTGTTTGGAGCGAGATGTTGTATTCTTGTTTCGAAAAAATGGCAGAGATTGCGTGTAATTTTTGTGGAAAAGGAAACTGCCTTTTGCAGTTGTTAGAATATAGGGGATGATTGCTTTTTTCCTTTATTATGCATAACCGCCCACTTCATTTTTTACCAAAATAACTTTTATGCATTGTTATAATACAATGCAAGTGAATTGAATGACAATTTAGGTGCATTTTTCGTTTTAATTATGGCCGTTGGATTGTGTTGATTTAATGGCCCAGATCATTTCTTATTAAAGTATGAAATAAGAAATGATCTCAGCCATTGATTTGGATGATCGGACGGATATGATTAAATCTGATCTACTTAAAAAGGCGGTGTATTCCATCGCTTTGAACGATGCACGAAGGATATTTTAGTAATTTTAAAAATGGCTTTGTTTTTATAGTAGTACATTACGTGAGATTTTTAAGGAAATTATACCATAACCGTCGGTTTTCCTCAATTAAAGGAGATTCAGTTACCATATTTATGAGATACGTGAATTTACTACGAATTTAACATGTATTTACGAATTTAACACAAATTTAACACATATTCATCAATTAGAGGAGATTCAGTTACATTGTTGCATTACGAAATTGGACAATGTGCATTGAACCAGTATATAGTTGTACATTACTTCAGTTACATTGTTGCATTGTTGGTATGTTATCATTGTTGCATTACGGAAATGAACAATTTGCATTGAACCAGTATATAGTTTTGCATTAATTCAGTTACATTGTTGCATTGATAATTATTTTGTTTCATTGTTGGTATATTATCATTGTTGCATTATGGAATTGAACAATATGCATTGAACCAGGCTACAATTATGCATTACTCATCCACTAATGGATCTACTGCCCCTGCTCCCAAATCAGATTTCCCCAAGCCGCTACTATCGGAGAATGGTCTCACCAACACGCACAACGGCATAGATAATTATCAATGCAACAATGCGTGTTATTTCCATTTCAATTTGGCCCCAAATCCCTTATTTCCGCCTCTCTTCTTTCTCTAAACTCTCTCCTAATAATTCTATTAATTCCAAACCAACATCTGCATCTGAACTACTCATGGAGTCTCCGTCGCATTACTCATCCGCCGCCTGGCATGTGCTCGGCCTCTTGCTCAGCCGTGGTCGCCCCGTCCCTCCCTCCGAGATTGCTTACTCTCTTCGTTCTACTTCGGATTTCGTACGCCTCCACTGCTAAATCCCTAATTCTCCCCTCCTACTCGTAGAAGGCGACGTCGTCAAATTCTCGCAAATGGCAGTTGCCTCTCTCGTCCAATTCTTCGCCAATATCACATGAAGCCATTTTTGAAATTACTAAAATATCCTTCGTGCATCGTTCAAAGCGATGGAATGCACCGTCTTTAAAATTGAATCATATGCGTCCGATCATCCAAATCAATGGATAGGATTATTTCCTATTTCCTACTTTAAAATCCTTTTGTATATGATCTATATTCTATATATATATATATATATATATATATATATATATATATGAGTATACATTAATAATTAATAATCTCCGTGATCTCATCTCATTACTTTGTGCGTGAAATTAAAGAGTGTCTAATCTGTTTTGCATTGACTTAACAAATGAAGTAAAGCATGTATTTGTTATATTTCCTTTTATTATCCTTCCAATAAACATTGAATACTTAAGAAAGCGAATAACATTTAAAAATCATGAATTTACTAGTAACATTTGTTAAACCCTTAAATTCTTAATAATTTTTGAATAATTTTCTAATCAATATTTGAATGTGTATTATTTAGACAACGGTGGCACTGTGCCTCCATGAAGACGACTTGCAAATTGCAAATTGTGAAGTATTTATAATTTTTTTAGACTTTTAAATTTTGGATATTCAATAGTAAATTAAAAAGTTTTACAAAATTTTTAAGTATTCAACAATATAGATTTTAATAGCGATTTTATTTTACAAAATCTCTTGTAATAACTAATGATTTCAACATATTCTCTCTAAAAACTTTGAAGACAAAATGTTAGAAAAAAAGTGTCGTTCTTCTTCTAAATCAAAGAGTCGGGGCCGATGACCTGCACGGAGTCGGGTCTACAAGTACGACGACGTTTGTTGGAACCTACGGAGGCCTGAAACTTCTTGGTTTATAAACAATCATTTTTTTTGAAAATATCAAGAGTATGTTTACTTGTTCATTTTGTTGTAGTCTCGTTAGTTTGTATTTTGACAGTATTGTCATATTTATGTTACTTTCTTTTTTTTATATACAAATTAGAATTTTTTATCCGTGTATTACACGATAATTATTATAAGTAAATAATATTTAAAATTTTAATTCATTCAAAACCATATAATTAAACTTTCAATCGCATAATATTTATGTTTTTCAAAAAATTTCAACAACAAATTAAATATCTCATATTAATTTTATGACTACCCTAAAACACAATTATAAAACATATATTTCATTTAAAATATCTAATCAACTAAGAATATATATTTAAAGGAAGTCTTTCTTACATAATTATGTCTATAAAAATATTAATATGCTTATTTGACAAACATATTCAAGCATCTAGAAGTTTGTTAAATTTCTGTTTATTGATGATGCAATATACTTCTATATTCAATCATCTAAGAATATATTATTTTATTATATCTTTTTTGATGAGTTCGCGACGTGATGGACAATTTTTTTTTATCACTAAACACTTAAGACTTATAGTATATATATATATATATATATATATTAATTATATATATATATATATAATTTTAGAATCAACAAAAAATGAAGACTTAGTGCATTTAAGGTTATGCAACATATCTAGTGGCATGTACCTGCAAGAATGTGTTTGTTTATCTTAATGATATTCATGAGCGAGTGATTTTTTTAAGACTCAATTATAACTCAACTTCAACATATAATTAATTGTTATATAAGTTAATATGAGACTTTAATTAAATAGTAATTGATATATGTATTCTACTGGTATCTTATAAATGATACACAATGAGACAAGTGATTTTTTAATGATTTCAATATGTATCTTATAATTATGAATATTCTACAAGCAAAATAGTATTTAAAAAATATGTATCAACAGATCATGGAGAGGTAACAAATATAAATTATAAAGCTATGCAATCAATCCCTTTAATACCACAGATACAATATTTATTAAACACAAATAAATATTAACAATATTACTTACTATTAACAATAAAATGAATTATCAATACACTACAAGAATGTATTGGTGTTTGTGCATGCATAATATTATATGACTCAATCCAAGGAATTATTTGTTTCTGTTTATACTGAAGGCTGGAGCAAAACAAAAATTAGAAGAAACTCAACACATTGCCTTACCTCTCAAAAGTGCTATTTAATTGGAAAAGTTGATGTTAAATTTATTTCTAAAGAAATGGATGAGAAGAACATTGATCCCCCAATCTGAAAATTATATGAGTTTTTGCTATCTAGCACAATAGCAAAAAAAAATAGACACGGAGAAGCCATTAAATCGAGAAATGGACATCAAACTACCTTAATGAAGCCATTAAATTTAGTTGAATAGGCAATAGGATTGGGAAGATCTAGTGAATGATTTTGGCATGATTAACTTTAGGTGATAAAAAATAGATTGATAAAATAGGGATTGTGAGAAAAATTTTCGGAAACTCTTTTATTTATATATTTTACAATGATTTATTTCCAATAGTCGTGTCTCTATCTGTGTTTATTTGAATATTAAAACTTCTTAAAAATTGTCATTCAAAAATAACTGATATAAACCTTATTTTTATATATTATTATAGATTATAGATGTGTTCCGGCGCCCAAGTCACCTACTTCTTAAATTCAACATAATCTAAATTAAATACACCCCATTAGTATTAATACATATTTAGTACTTGTTCAACCTTAGATAATCAACACCTTCTTATAATTTCAAATTTTCAAAATATTTTATTTAAGACAACGACGCATTTGTCTAAATATACAAACTTTGACTAAATTTTCATTATTCATTCAATTTTATATATTTTGATGGTTTTAAAGAAAAATGTCGAATGCTCCAAAATAAAATTATAGTCTTCCATCATCCAATTTTTAATAAGTTAAAAATAAGTCTCTATGTTTTATTAATTCATAAAATTAATAATATATATATATATAGGGATTGGATTAAATAAAAATCAATAATTAGGTGTTAATTGTGATTTGTTATAATACATTGATTCACATATAATGGATGATTTAAATCTAATTTTAAATTATTTTCAAATCTTTTTTGATAAGATATAAAGGACAACGTAGAAAATTTAGATTATTTCATATCTTTTAAAATTTTACAAATTATGTTTGCAAATGATATGTCAATATCACATAATGTCACAATTTACGATGTTACTATAATTTTATTTTATTTTATTATTTTAATTTTAAATATTTTTTATTTAATAAATATTAAATTATACCATAATTAATAAACCCTAGTCACAAAATGAAAAATAATAATGTTTTAACAAATATTTATTATTTATCTACATGTGTAAAATAATAAAATTGGATATAATCACGCTATAAAGATATTATGTAGCAGAGATAAATGAGTAAAAATAGCTCTTGTTGGAAAATATTTCTAAAAGTTTTGATTCAAATTCTAAAACTTTTGTTGAAAGATGATTTAAATCCAACACCCTAGCTTAGTCTCTATTCAAAAGAACTCATTTGTTAAGAAATTTAGTTTACAAACATTAATACTACAGAAGGACGTTAGGACTAAAGACTTTCAGATTACAGCTAAAACTAAACTTTCAGACTCTGAAGTCTTACTCATTGAAAGCTACACTGAAGCCCTCTATCTTGACTAAAGTGTTGAAATATATCTCGAAGATTTGAAGTCATCTTTTGTCTGAAGCATAATTGTCCTAAAGGGATTCTACTTGACGTCAAACATATTACAACTAAGATTGTCCATTTCTCAAAAAGATCTCACAGACATCTTCGCAAGATCTAAATTGACGACACTTTTCTGGAAACACTACAAAACTGCAACATGAAGAATTTCAAACGTATCAAAGCTCGATCTCTCAAATGACTACTATTTGAGAGTCATTTACAGATAGCTCAGCACTTCATGATTCAAGACACTGATTACATTACACTTTTTAAAGTTCTATATGTTCTCTACTTTCACACTACTTAGAACACCGAACAATCATTATATATTCATTCAAGTGTTCTTAGTGATAGAACTTGAAACTGACGGTGGTGACAGATAGATATAGTCTTAACCTTAGTGTTGAAACTAGAAGTGATCTGAAGTCTATCTTGTATATCAAACCTTTAGGGGGTGGTTGTCATATATGAATGATATTTAATAAGAATGAAATCAACATTGTAATGGAATGAACATAGGAAAAGAATGAACTAATTCATTCCATTCGTATGGTTGGTATTTTTAAGGAAAGGAATGAAATTCTTTTTAATAAATTGCATTATTATAATAAAAAGATCAAATTTATCTAATTTTAAAAATCAAGTTCGGATTCAGTTCAAAAAATAAAAATTAAATTCAAGTTCAGTTCATTTATTATTCGATTTAATAGTGAATTCGAACTCGAATTCGTTATATATTCGAGTTTGTGCTCATTAAAAAACTTTTTTATTAAAATTATTTGTTATCATATATATTTTATATTAAATTGACAAGTTCATAAAGTAGTTTGTAAGTTTGCAAAATATTTGTGAACCTTTCAAACTGAATATCATTAGTTTTGAAAAATACTTTTTGTTACTATCATTATTCGTTTGTTGTGCAAAAAAAAACTATTTAAAAATTATATTGATCGATTTTCTTCATTGGACCCAATAGACCAAAATCGGTCAGGTCAGCCTGACTCGACCTAGCCCGCATGAAATTTCAAAAAAAAAAGTTTAATATGTCATTTCTAGAAAATAAATAATAATTATTTTTTTCAAAAATAAAAATAATCATCATTCCTATAATTGGAAATAGTCAATACCAAGGGTAGTGATGTTGGAATAATAATGGGAGAATGAAAAAAATAATAATATTTTGGGGAAATGAAAATGAAGTTTACAGTAGCTTGGAAATAGATATTCTATTACAAAAGTAATAAAATAAAATAAGAATAAAATCTCCGTGGAAGAAGAAGCCGAGTCGAGGAAAGATCCTCTTTCCGCAAGACAATATTACGCCCCGGTAGTGCTCACGGTGTGGCGTAGATGTCTCCAAAGATAAAACGGCTTTACGTCTCCTTGATAGCAGCACCGCAAAATCAACGAGCTCCGTCGAACTGGAAAAAATTGAGAACAAAACTT
>JAPKLX010000001.1:9081096-9276850 GCA_026898415.1 Leonotis leonurus
AAATATATAACATATATATATTTATTTTTCAAACATGATTCCTACAAGTGAAAGGAATGATTAATCTTATATTCAAGGGTTTAGTGATTCCTTCATGAATGGTCATTCCTGATTATTTTTTTATATCAACCATGAGATTAGGAATGGAAGCAGGTATTGTCATTCCATTCCTGAACCATTTCAGCATACCAACCATCCCCTTATAGTGGTTTATAACTGTAAAATATCTTCAATTTAGTAAGAAACCTCGAGCATCGTAGATGTAGGAGTTTTTATCTTCGAACTACACAAATCATATCTTGTGTCTTACTCTATTTACCGTTTTCAGTATTCCTTGATTTATTATCAACTATTCTAACCTTGCATTCATAACTGATTAGGTGCAAACTGAAACGTGAAGTTTGAATCTTAAGTTTTCTAAATCTGCAAGTTAATCGAGACTACCAACTTCCGCACCTCACTTAGTTAATATATTAGTCTATTAGTCCAACACAAGTTGTAAAACTGAAAGATTCATATCTAGCCTGTAAATCAAAACTGACGCTCCCTTCAGTTTTGATCACTACACATTGATTATTCACCCTCACAAAAAACATTTTTGAAAATGGTGTATTCTCCCATATATCAAATTACTTGTACTCGGGACCAACATCTCTATTATATTTATTATGGTTATAATCATAATATCATAATTATTTTACAACCTTTAAAATATTAAATAATACATATACATAATAATTTAATAAATTATAATCATAGCTCAAAATAAATAAACGATTAAGATTTAACCATAATTAACATGCATGAACAAGGTTAATATTTGAACCATTCTCTCTCTGTATATATTTACTTTATATATTCTCACATTAATATTTACTTAATTTTTTTAAAGTTGACAGAAATATCCTCCTTATTCCTTGAGAAGTTCGAAAAGGAGAACGTATGGATTTAGTGTTACAAATAAAAATAAAAATTGTTCCGAGTTCAGATACTCAAAGTAGAAAACTTTATTGATAATTGGTAGAACAAAAGTATATTTTAAATTGCCACTAGGTCTTTTTCTTATCGTTTTTGTTTGTCGTTTGTCAAAATATGGACTCAATATAAGTAGTAATTAAGTTTGATCAATGAAAAAGAACAAGTGGATCGTATGATTGAGCCACGTTGAGTCCAAAGCACACTAGTTAGTATCGAAGAAAATTAATAAATAAACACATTAATGAGGACACAACCTCTTCTTTTCACTTGCATAAATATAGGGGTGTAAACGAGCCGAGCCGAGCCGAACATCAGCTTGCTCGAGCTCGGCTCGTTTAAAATATGGTATGTTTGAGCTCGGCTCGAGCTCGAGCTCGAGCCGAGCCGAGCCGAACATCAGCTTGCTCGAGCTCGGCTCATTTAAAATATGGTATGTTCGAGCTCGAGCTCGAGCTCGAGCCGAGCCAAGCCGAACATCAGCTTACTCGAGCTCGGCTCGTTTAAAATATGGTATGTTCGAGCTCGGCTCTCTTAAGCTCGTTTAAAGATCGAGCTCGTATAAACTCGTTAACATGCTTAATTCCAAGAGCTCGAGCTCGTGTAAAGCTCGGGTCGAGTTCGTGTAAAGCTCGAATTCATCATACTTTGGGCAGAAAACCTGATTAAATAGAGGCAACAGTATGTTTCCAACGAACATGTTCGCGAACATGTTCGTATAATAAGCTCGCGAACTATCGAACACGAACATGTTCGCAAACTATGGAACACGAACATGTTCGCGAGCCCAACGAGCCGAACATTACCAAGCTCGAGCTCGGCTCGATAAAATTTTCGAGCTCGAGTTTGGCTCGTTTATAAACGAATCGAGTTCCGAACGAACTTTTTTCGAGCCGAGCCTCGAATAGCTCGCGAGTAGCTCTGTTCATTTATAGCCCTACGTAAATAGCATTAAAGATCTCAAAAGTATATTTAAATAAAATTTCCACCTCTTGGGAATTGGGACATATTTTTCATTTAATCGCACCAAGCATTTTTAGATAAAGTGGAGTATATCCTTTATAGAAATTGCTCGTTTAATTTGCTTGTTACAACAATTTATTCGATCCTTGTTTTATATGCAATGTTATTGTCTCTTGAAAGTATGAAATGTCATTCCTAATAGAATAAAAATCGATCAAATTTTGTCACACTTATTTGTCTCTTTTATATTTGTATTTGTATTTGTATGGAATTTCATCTCATATTATCAATGTTCAATAATGTGATATTCTAGTATTTCCATATGCTTTGCCATTTGAATTATAGCTTCTCTCTTCCTAATCCTCGAGTACATACAAACACTACTATGAGGAGAAAAGACAATAAGATGAATTGACTACCACTCTTTTTCTTTTAAATATTGTTGTCCTTAAAAGTGGTGGAGTTACTGTTAGAATGTTTCATATCAATTTCTCACTACCAATTAATGAACTATTATTGGTTAGAAAACATCATGCTTTAACTCGGCTTGAGAACTCTATTACCAATGTAAGGGTCGAGGCGTTGATTGAAGATGTCCAAATTTGAGGAGCCCAAATCTTAAAAAAATAAAATAAAAAAATTCATTATATATATATATATATATATATATATATTTGTTAGTTGTTTTCAAGAAACTAAAACATGTAAAATATAATTATTTTACAATTTTTATTCTCGACTCCTTCTTCCCTTAAGTTGTGCTGATGTGACATTGTCATTTCAGGTGTGTGCACATTAAGTCATGCCCACTACGAACGATGGAGCGGTTCTATGGAATATGAATGGTATTAGGGGTGAGAATCAATTCAGTTCTGGGTATCTGGAACCTAAATTTTGAGTACTGATCGAAACTAAATTAGCACAAGATCAATGCTGACATCAGTAGAGTGCGCACGTGCTAGATGTGGACATCGCGCGAGCGTGTCAGTGGGGGTTCGCACTAGTTGGGGGTGTGTGGAGGCTTCCTAGTGGGAGGTGCACGGGTGGGCGAGGGGTGTACGGTGGTTGGGGTGCAGCCGTGCGGGGATGTGCGGTGGCTGTGGTGCAGCCGTGGCTTGAGGTGCATAGTCGCTAGGGTGCAATTGTGTGGTGGTTCGCGGTGGCTGGGATGCGGGTTGTGTGGGGTTGCACAGTGGGTGATGGCGTCGTGGCACAGTCAGAGATTGGCTGGAGGGGTTGTGCAAAGGGTGGTTGCCAGGAGAATTTTAGCAAAATCGATTACAATCAAAATTAAAATTTAAAATATTAAAAAAAACTTAAATATTACAATTACTCTCAAAATTTTCAATATGCTAAAAAGTATAGTGTTTAATGAATAAAAAAAATTTATAATTAGAATGAATTATATTTAAAATAATATATATATATTAATATATAATAAATAATTAAATTGTCGGAAACTTTGTCATCTCTAATATAGCGAATAGTAATAAATATATTTTTTGGTATTATACAATATGATGTGGGATGAGACTATTCACATTGGTGACTTTGGTTGAAGGTCATGCAAATAAAATAAATTAGTGAAAAAATAAAATAAATAATAAAGTTATGAAATGTCATGATCTAGGTTGACTAACCACTCTCAAGTAGGGGTGTAAGCAAACCAAACTTTTTTTGAACAATTTGGGGTTCGGTTCGATAAAAGTTCGTTCGAAATTCGTTCGTCTACTAAACGAATCGAACTCGAGCCTCGAACCGAGCTCGAATCATTTTTCGAGCCAAATTCGAGCATAATGGTATTTGGCTCGAAAAGTTCACGAACTTTATTAACGAGCCGAACTTCGAATAGTTCGCAAACTTTATCTTTTACGATTTTTTTTAGCTATTTTGTATAATCACTCATAAATAAATCTAAAAAAAATACTTATATTATTCTTATATGTCATCAGACTCGGTCCTCACTGTTTTGAGTAACAAATCTAATCTCACAAATAAGCGGAATGCAATTTGGTAAAGCAAATTCGGATAATCTAGTTTCGAATTAGTTAGTAGCCTTAATTTACTCGATCTATTGTTAATATTGGTTATTATAAAATTATATATTTTTTTTTTACCATAAATATCGAGTCGTATCCTCGAAATATTTGGATTGAAACCTTAACTATATTTCCGGTAATAATCTTATAATATGAAAGCCGACACCTAATTTGCCTTATCCTACCTAAGTATTAATACTAAATATCTTATGGATTTAATTAATTCAGAATATCATATCCTAATTTATCCCTTTAACTATTTCCATTATCGATTCATTAAATTCATTCAATAAAATAATATATATAACGTACGGCAGTCACGTTTTCGAACAGCCCCTTTTCCCCTCGGTATAAAATCACGTCTCCACTCTCCACCGTTCCTGCCTTCTTCAACTTCTCTTTTTCTTGCTATCTCGTTGCGAAATTCCGCAGGGAATTCCAATGCCGAGCTCTGAAGAGTCGCCGGAATCCGTCGTGAGCGGCCATAGAATCATCGACGGCGAGGTTATGCTGTTCGGCGTGAGGTTGAACGACGATCCGATGAGGAAGAGTGTTAGTCTGAATAACCTCTCGGAATACGCGTCTCTTGGCCATACAAGCAACCTCGGCGAAAACAGCCGCAAGTTGTTAGCGAATACGGCGGAGGAGGGCAGCGGAGCTGTCGGATACGCCTCGGACGCAGCGCCCCATCCTTCCGGAGGCGGCAGCGTTGTGCGTAAGCGAGGTCTGACCTTGTGTGTTGCTTTAGAGTGTCGATTTTATTCAGTTGCTTCTTTTTCTATTTGTATTGTATGATTAATTTTATGAATGAATGATGAATACAAGTTTCAGATTTCGATTTTGTTAGAATTTTGTGGCTTGTTGTGATTATCAGTTTTTGTATTTTGATTATCTGATTTGCTTTTTTTAAGGATATTCCTCTCTGTGAAGACTTCGTCATTTAATTGTACTTGCTTGTTATCAGGAACTCCATGGACAGAAGAAGAACACAAGCTATTCCTCATTGGATTGGTGAAGGTTGGGAAAGGAGACTGGAGAGGAATCTCTAGGAAATATGTGAAGACTCGCACGCCCACTCAAATAGCTAGCCATGCTCAGAAGTACTTCCTCCACCTTAGCAAATATGGCCGGCGCCGTCGTTCTAGCCTCTTTGACATCACCACTGACTCGGTAAATGAATCAACTACTAGTTGCTGTCTTCGTTGTAGCCTTTGATGTATTTCTGTTCAGAACTTACATGAAGCTGAAGATGGGATGTTGCTGTTCCTGTGTGTGTCATTTAGTTCTTGCTGGTTCATGAATGGCTTATTCCTTTCCCAATTAAATAAAGAGAGCATGTATTCATTGCATGAGATGGCAATGAGCAATTATAAGCATAAGATTTAGCTTATCTAATTTGAATAATATATATTTAGAGCATAAGATTTAACTACTTATCTAGTTTGAATAATATATATTTAGGGATATGGTGTGCTGGTTAAAAAGCATGTATGTAAATATGTTACTTTTTTCAAGATCAGGTTGCTGCAATGCCGACTGCACAGCCAACCTCTTTGCCTCAGCCTGTGCCTTCCAATGTCAATGAATTCTCAATCATGCCATTCCCCATCAGTGCTGGTCCGGTTCAAAATTTTCTTGCGAACACTTCATCTTCGATACACTTTTCTCATGTTTCTGTTCCACCAATTCCTCCTCCCTCAGCAATGGTGGATCTCAACTTAAATCAGCAAGCTCCTCTTGAGCCATCACCATTGTCTTTGAGGCTGTCACTGTCCATGGGGCAAAATCAGTCATCGACGACAGACAGGGACTCCTCCCCGCCCCAGGTGATCTCAAGCTACAGACCAATGAAGAATGTAAAAGAATAAGACCCCAGAAGAAGGGAACAACATCATAACTATATGAATTGCATACTTAAGAAATTAGAGAAATTTTTTGATTAATAAATAGGCTCAAGTTTTGACTTTATTGATCCATCTATGCGTTGTACAGACTAGAGAGATATGTTATATCATTCATTTCCTATTCCATTGGTTATATATGTGCTAACATCGTTTAATTTGTTATATTCTTTTTGTTTTCTTGAGTTGTTTTATTTTTAATAATTTGTCTAGACTCGTAAGATATATTTTTCTTTTTCCTATTGAAAGTGTACACGACATTAGGATTAGGTATCAATCCCATCAATTTTAATGCAAAGTTGATGAGAACGTCACTCTTAGATGTGTTTGCTCATAATTTTAATTCTTCTTGTATTTAGATGTAACACTTGAATATCTAATTTATAATATTACTTCCTCACTTCATAAAAAATCTACTTTTACTAGTTTTTGCACTAGTTACGATGGACGATAATTATTTTATCAAATGAATAATAATTCTATCGAATAAAATAATATAATATAATTATTTATTTGATAAATTTTGAATATTTAATTATAAAATTGTATGAGTAATTAACATAATATATTTAAATATTAATACCTTCTTTGTTTTATTAATAATGATTCACTTTAATTAAAATTGTAATTTTTTTTTAATTAAAGGAACCATTATTAATGAGAATGGAATGATACTATTTAATAACTGCATCATATATGAATCAATCTACTTTCCTCAAGGCCTTATTGATAATCTACTTTCGTGATCATCTAACAATTATTCATGTATCATGACTCATGAGTACTTTTTTCTTTGAATATTGCTGCACACACCAAAGTTAGCGTTTGCATAAATCATCTAAGTTGAAACCAAATTAGGCATCAATTAAGGACGCATTTAGGAAAATCTATATTGATAATAAATGTAGTTTGATTGTAGTAATATACTCCTACTGTATTATTTATTTATTTATTATTTATGTCTTTTTAAGTTTTGTTTAGATGTGATGTTGGTGACAAATTTTATCTCTTACACTTATTACTCAAATAAGATTGGGAAGAATAATTTACTAAAACTCCCCCTCAACTGAAAATCGAAAACCCTAGCGATGATGCGAAATCTCTTCAGTCGAAACCTGATCAACGCCGGAAAATCCTCGGTAGCATCAGCCGTCTCCGGCCGAAGGTGGTATGGCTTGGTACCAATGGTGATCGAGCATTCATCCAGAGGGGAGCGCGCCTACGATATATTCTCCAGGCTGCTGAAAGAGCGCATCATTTGCATTAATGGCCCCATCTCCGACGACACCGCCCACGTCGTCGTTGCGCAGCTTCTCTTCCTCGAGTCCGAGAATCCCGCCAAACCCATTCACATGTACCTTAATTCCCCCGGTGGCGCTGTTACTGCTGGTAATTTCCCCCTCTATTGATCTGTCTTTCTCTTTTTTATTCTCGGAAAGAGAGAAAAACAACTCTTTTTGTTGTTTGTTGGAAATTGTATTCAATCTTGACGGAGGTTTTGTTAGTATTGAAATATGCGAAATTTCGAAAGTGTTCATTTCTCTAGGAACTGAAGTCTTATAGTAATTGAAATTTGATATATTTGTGGTACATTTTGATAATTGATCACTCCCTGACTTTTTTTTTTCTTCTTGAATTCTGTTAAATAGTATACAATCTGTAGGATTCAGTGTGTTTAGTATGAGAAAAAGGAGAACTTGCACTTAAGTTAAAATTCTGATCCATATGCAACTGAATATGGGGAAAGGTTCAAAAGGTATTCCTTCTTTTCTTTTTTGCTACTATGAGGGGAATCCCTTCTTTTATTATTCACCTTCAATTGCTTGATTATGCAGGTCTTGCTATCTATGACACGATGCAGTATATCCGGTCTCCCATCAATACTATATGTCTTGGTCAAGCTGCATCTATGGCTTCTCTCCTACTGGCTGCTGGTGCAAAGGGGGAGAGGCGATCCCTTCCAAATGCTACAATTATGATACATCAGCCTTCTGGTGGGTATAGTGGGCAGGCTAAGGACATAAGTATCCACACCAAGCAAATTATTCGTATTTGGGACTCATTGAATGATCTTTACGTTAAGCACACTGGACAGTCGCTTGATGTAATCCAAACAAACATGGACCGTGATTATTTCATGACCGCTGATGAAGCCAAGGAATTTGGAATAATAGATGAGGTTATCAATGAGAGGCCAATGGAACTCGTGGCTGATGCTGTAGCAAATGAGGGCAAAGATAAAGGTTCTAGTTAATCTCAATGTAAGATCCTAAAGTTTACTACATTGATTTTTCCTTTTTTACCTTATGCGGTTACCTTTCTCACTTCCTGCTGTTACAAAAGATAGCCTTTCATATGAATCATACAACTGATTTTCAAATATGCATGTTCAGTTTTTGGGGGTTTCCTGGACCTGCAATTCAAATTGTTCCTTCAAACAGTTTCAATCTCAGGCCTTGTTCACGATTACATATCTTTTAGTAAGTGTTATAGTTATAAGTTTGCCTTGGATTGACTCGCTGATTTTCTTATTTAAGGCATACTGTTGTACACTATACTTATACCTTTTATGCTCCAATTCCTCTCATAAGTGCCAATTTTTTATTCTTCCAATAATCAAGTCTGTGTTAGAATATTCTTATGCAAAGAGGATAAGGATTATTGTAATTTTTCCTGTAGTTTCACAACACAGTAGGCATTCTTATAACTATGATATAGTTTTGATTCTAAAAGGAAGGTATGATGCAGGTCAAATAGACATGTACAAAATAAAGTATGATGCAATTCAAATGGACAAGTACAACTTATATATTCAACACAAATAGTTGAAAGGCAACTATATAGTAACAAGATTTGCTAGGTTGATGTGTGCTTTTAGTCCGTTCTTGCCATTTTGCCTACAACTTTTGGAATCAAGTCATTTCATTGGATTCCTTTACTAATCAATGTGATCATTATGTGCCTTACTCTGTTAATTTGATGAGTGCATTTATGTGGTTGGTTAAAATAACCATGAGAAATTAGAGAATATGTAAACGACTTTTATTTGGTATCTATCAACACACTTTAATTTCATAAGTTCGAACCATCAGCTGCATATCACTGTCTTGCCACAAGACCTCATTCCTTAACTTAATATTTGATTGCTAGACAGAACTTTGTCATATTTTAAACATTAATTCCGTGAAACTTATGGACTTTTCATTTATGTTATTTGAATGTTAGTAGATATTGATGCTGATATTAGAAATGGATATTGGATTCATCCCCCTAAAAGGCCTTGTTAAGGGGAGGGGATACCTCACCTTAAAATTTGGTTCAAGTAACCATCCTCCATCAATGTGGGACATTTTAACAATGTATGGACGTACCTGTATTATTTTTGAAGCATGACCTTTTATAATAGTGTTCAGTAGTTTGCACGTGGGAGTGTATATGGATCCATGTTGGTGAAGGTCTATATTTTTCACTTCATCTTTCTCTTCAATAGATATTTTCTTAAAGAGTTCCTACTTACTCTGGTGCAGTTATCCTCATCCCCAGAATGCAATTCTGAGTAGTTTTTGGCGAATTCTTGTTGGTCAAGAGGCAGAGTGGGGAGTAATTGACCAAATGAGAATAAATGCCCACTGATATATCGTTTTTTGCATCTTATTGTGGCATCAAAGAATCATCTTTTGTTCTTAAACCTTCCTCCCCCTCACTCATTCTACTTTTCCAGCACGCAGTTGTACCTTCATATTAGTTTTGGCAATATTAATTCTGCAAATGCAAGTAGTTATCCTTACTTACTATATTACTGATTATGTTTTCATTGCGGGTTCTGGTTCTTCAAAGTTCAAAATTTATGCTGGTTTCTTTATATGCCATGCCGTTGAGTACGTAAGATGTTTCTTAAGACATGCTGCTTTAACGCTATTGTACTTTCCAATCAGTTTATTTTCTGCTGTTGTACTGTCAATTATCCGGACTCGCCTTGTAATGCATTATGCTGTGGTTTGAGTTTGAGAATATCAAATCCCACCTATGTGCACTTTGATTTCTCTTTTCTTTTGTTTGGAAATCAATGTGTATTTTAGCAGTCAACTAATGTATTTGCTAGGGGTGAGGAAAAATCAAACGGATCCATAAACCAAATGAGCCATCTATAAACCAAAACTGAGCCATTTGAAGTTTGGGTCAGATTTAATATATCTGGGTTTGGTTCGATTCTTTAGAAATTGGATTTTTTATAATTCAGATTGGTTTTTTATAAATATGTTTGATTTTAACTTAACCGACCAAACTTTTATAATATATTATTTAATTTATTATACATTATAGGAGTAATGACTAAGTATAAGAAAATTGAATTGAATTATTATTTATCATAAAATCTTATTTATAGATTATTTTATCCAATATTATAATATATAAATTACTATATATAATATTGAACATATTTTATTATTGAACTTAGTATCAATTTTTGTCTAAATTACAATATATTTATTTCTTTCGTCCCGCTAAAAGTGAACACAAGGGAGTTAGTACGGAGATTAAAAAATTAAAGTATTTGAGTTTTAAAAAGGTAGAATTTATATTTTAAAGGTATTTTTTTCTTTTTAGGAAAGTAGTCAATTTTAGTGCCAAAAGGAAAATATGGTCATTTTAACAGGAGAAAGTAAAACAAAAAAATATATATTATGCTTTTGAATGACCAAAAATCGAACCAAAACTGAAGCTTTAAACATCGATTCAAATTGATTTGGTTCTATAAATTTTTGATCAGATCAATTTTACTTCCAATAAGATTTAGTTTATTTGATTTGAGGATTTTGGTTCGGTTCTTAAGGGCAGTGAACAATTGTTTTATGCCAATATAACAAAGATTGAAGAGGAATAGTCTCTGTATAAATAATAAATAGATCGTGCTCGTTAAGGGCCTACCATGCTAAACAAACGATTACTTAATACCACGATTTTTGTTATTTATAACTGAGAATCCCAAAACCTTGGGTTAATGCAACTCACCTTGGCAAAAGTGAAGATCGTGCTTCGTTCTGAACACAAAGTGGAGCAAACAACGAACATAAGAAAATACAACAGCAAAACATTATAGCTGTCCTTCACTATAAAAATATATATATATATATATATAGGGGTGGGTTCAGGTAAAAAGTGAGTTTTGGATATAAAATAGGAAGTAATCCAAACCACACATCTCATAAGATCCAATGGTCCAAATTTCATCCTGATTTTTTTAAAAAACTGAAGTTGCATTGTATTTCACAATGCAAAAGGGTAAATTAGGTAAACTAAAAATAGGCGGTTATTAACTTTGGTAACAAATTTGAAAACTCCCAACATTCACGCCATTATTCACTAACTTCCCAAAACAAACACCCGCCCACTACTCTGCCAAAAAACAATACATTGATTGCATTGTTTCTGTATGAACAACATGGCGTCAACTCCTCACCACCGTTCAAGTCGTTTGCTGTACAACGCCGGAGAAGAAGACGACTTTAAGAAGATTCGGTTACAAGAAGCACCGACGGTGCAAAATATATTAGAATTTCTTTCCTCCCTAATTAAAATACAAAGGCTGTGATATAATTCATAAAACACCTTTAATGATAATATATATAGGCTCTGATACAATTCACTTTCTCTAATACACAAGTGCAATAACTCGTAGACGGTTAATCAAGAACAGTGCATCATAATTATATTAACAGTGCAACAATGTAAATGAAATAATGCAAAACCGTAGCCTGGTTCAATGCAAATTGTTGTTTAAACGATGCAACAACATAACTAAAACAAACCATCCTGCCATGAATTCACTGCCCCTTCCATCAATTCTCTCAATGCAAACTATTAAGAATACAAGTGCAACAACTCATAGACGGTTAATAAAAAACAATGCATCATAATTATATTAACAGTGCAACAATGTATATGAAGTAATGCAAAATCGTAGACTGGTTCAATGCAAATTGTCGTTTAAACGATGCAACAATGATCAAAACGATGCAACAATTAACAAAACGTAATGCATATACGTTATTGCATCATTTCAAATACATACAACAATTATTGTTATACATCCACTTACCTTCACAACAGATTCATTATAAATTACGACCGCAACACTTCTTTTCTTCACGCTTACCAATAATGCAACAACGTAATTATCAATGCAACAATATAACTGAAGTAATGCAAAACTATAGCCTGGTTTAATGCAAATTGTCATGTTATCAATGCAACAATGTAATTCACCGTCGAGAGTCGGGAAGCTGGAGATGATTTCGAGCCTGACGGCAAAGAGGCAGCCGATCATATCCTAGAGGAAGAAGGTGATGGAAGGCGGCGGAGAGATCGCGAAAGAGATCAGCGAATAGACGGTTATGGAAAAAGAATAATAACTTTCTTCATCATCCATAAAAAACGAAAATTACCATAACTAACCATCCGTATTGAATCTGCAATTTACTAAATTATCCTTTTAGTCATATATATTGAATATTTTAAAAACAAAAAAAAACGAAAATTGATGATACATCTCAACCATTAGATTGTGAAAATTGATGGTTTGGATTACTTCCTATTTTATACCCAAAATCCACTTTTTATATGAACTGTATCCTATATATATATATGTATCTTTTTTGAAAGTAAACGCAATTATCAGGGGCGTGCTCTACCACTGAGCTAATAGCCCGTCGTGCAAGCCTCCCACTGGGGTGGGGGCCCGCTATGTCAAAAGCGAGAGAAACCCCATCCCTCTCTTTCCTTTTTTCGCCTCCATGTCCCCACACGGGAGACATGGGGACGTAACAAAGGGGATCCTATCAACTTGTTCCGACCTAGGATAATAAGCTCATGAGCTTGGTCTTACTTCACCGTCGAGAAACGAAAGAAGACTTCCATCTCCAAATTTAACTCAGACGTAGCTCCCTTTCTTTTTGTTTTGGGTGTAAGCACAATACAACCTCAACCATTCCCCCCATTCACCCTATATATATGAAATGGCAAATGAAAAACTTTACAAAGATGGAACTGAAACGCCAACAAAAAGAACAAAAAAAAACTGCCTCAACTGAAGAAGACAAGGGCGGTGAGAAAAAATAGCCCTTCTCTGTCACTCAGCCGTATGATTCAGTAATCATGTTCACTTCAAGAGGCCTCAAAGCTCCTTGAACAATCTCTTGAACCGATCTGTTACGTCTACACACCTCAGATATTTCTTCAATCGGAACCATCAGGCTGTTTATGGCAGCACCAGACGTCGCATCTAACAAAGCTTGCAAAAATCTTGACCTTTCTACTTCTGTCACAGCATTTGATGGAATTAAGGAAATGGTTTCCTTTGCCCACTCTAATGCCTTTAAACCGTAGGCTTTTGTAATAGCTACAAGTGTATAGGTCACCTATTGCAAATGAAAATTGAAGTGTTTAATAAATAGAATCCTTTATCATTATAGCAGTTATCAGTTGAGAGAGAAAAGGTAAACCGTTTCTAGTCGCGAACTTGGAAGCGCTCCTGTTAAAGCAGCTACAAGAATTCTGGTGATGACAGCTCCTCTTGGAACGATCACATTGTCCCGGATGGATACATAGGGCTTCCCATGAGTAGAGTTTGCAAGATCAAAAACATCAGATAGGAAATTTAATATGGAATTGGAGGCCTCCCTGCAGCAAAAAAGGTGACAGATTCAATCGCTTATTGTATTTCATCAAAAGTGCGCTCTTCATGTAAAGGAGACTAGTTAGATATGCGAAGAAAGTGCAATTCTTAAATAGAAGTAAATGACCATTTCCATTTCACTAAAACAATTTGCATGCTCATATATAAGAACCAAATAGTCTAGGAACAACTTTAAAGTGGCGTTGCTTAAACATAAGATGGTATACATGCTTGACATAACAGTGAGCAAATAATATTTGATTTCATTCTCTGGGAAGTCATAATGATGATATGTTCTAACGTGTATGCATAGTAATCCAAGCCTCAACAGAAAAGATTCCAACAAAGAATAAAATAAGTTTGGACAGTTACTAGTTCCAATGACTAAAGGAGCAGGATAAAAAATTAATGTTGCCACATTCTGTGATCCATTACACATCCACCATGCTACATGCCATATGTAAGGAGATGAAACAAGAATTAGGACTATAGGCTCCGAGTATGTAACATCCTCTTAGTGACCAGAAATCAATAAGCACATATTTTTTCAAGAGTACAAGAGCATAGGAAAACACTAAGAACGATAGAGGAGAGAGGACCTATGCTGCACCGTGATTCCAATCATAGAACAGTCCACCAAACAGGGGAATACAGAAGATGGGAAGAAAAATTGTGGACAATAACGGATACATCTTGATGCTAACAAGAAACAATCATCTACCAGGTCAGGTCGGGAAGAGAAGTCCTGCAAGGGGGCAATAGCATCAGAGAGACATATTTATGATTTCAGCAAATGGAGCCGACACTTCATGACTTAATAATCAGAGACAGTACCTGAAACTTTGTAAGCATAAATGTTGTATGGTTAAAAAGAGATTCAATCAGAATTTTCAAATAGTTTGTACAGGATGGATCTGAACCAAATATCTACAAAAAAGGGTGTCAATATAGCTAAATTAGAAAAGGAAACTAAATGAGCAATATACTGACACAGATAGCACCAGGAATACGAACCTTAATCACTTCACTAGAGAGATAGAGGAAACAAGGTTGCTGGTGCAGTTTGTATAAAGCTTGTATCTCCTCAAGCATTGCACCAACTGTTACTCCCATAAGAGTTTTAGAGGTTCTTACCTAGGAAAGCAAATTCTTCATCAGGGATATTTCGCTACAAGATAGACACTAGCATAGTAATCAAAGTTTTGATTACATTCACATTCTCATATTTTAATGCATTCTGGGACTGGCCAGAGAAAGTAACAGGCCAACAGGATAGAAGAAATTTTTTTGAAAGATGTTATGATACACTAGAATTTCTTAATGACTACAGACAATGTTGATAATTATGAAGGAAGAAAGACAATTGTGGTGAAAAGGACATAAGGGAACCATGATAAGAAACAAATATTTATTGTTGGAGGTCTTAGAATTACAAGACAAGTAGCACCCAAGGTTTTAAAATGCATTTTTTGCCTCAAGGCATTTTTCTATCGAGGCGCGAGGCGTAAGCCTCAAGGCGAACCAAGGCGTTCACTCGAGGCGTAAATAAAAAAATCAAACAAACTCATATCTAATATCATAAAAACATAAAAATAAAGTCTCCACATATTATAAATTTTTAAAATGTCAAATTTAACTTCCTAAGAAAGAGGTGAATTGTGTCGTTGTTGCTTCGTCGGTGGTGACAGTAGAGATTTGAGAGTGCAGGGATAGTGTAATGGCGAGGATGACTCACTTGAGAGTCAAAATTAAATTTTTAACCTAATTTTTATTTTAATTGTTGTTGGATTGTTTAATTCATTACGTTTGGGACAAGCCCATTAATAATTGGATTAAATAAAAGAAAGCTTATTCACAATTAAGTGAAATAAAACATAGCCCATCTATTTTCAGCTCAAAAACTATAGAAAAATAGCTTAATTTTCTGCGTACGCGAGGCGTCCGCCTCTTGACCGCCTCGCATGCCTCGAGGCGCGCCTCGATTGCCTTGTGTGACTCAAGGCGCAAGCCTCAACAGAACATGTGAGGCGCTGCCTCAAGGGCGTTTTTTGCACGAGGCGCGCCTCGAGAACGCCTTTTAAAACCATGGTAGCACCAACACAACAGAGAAGGTAATGTATTGCATAGAGAACCATACCAGACTATATAGGTTAACCATGGTTCATGTCAAGTGAAATACTCCAAAATCCAAAGGAGCTCTTCAATAGGAATGACTATATGTTTGACTAATGTCAAATTGATTAATGGAGAGTGTAATTACTGAAAAGGGAGTAATCGTCAACTTATTTTGATTCCGGAACCGACAGGTCAAACTCCATGGAAATAAGGGATTCCGTAGTTGATAGGTATAGGTCTTGGCGAGAATACTCAAATAGCAGATTGTGTCTAACATCACTTATAATGTTAACCAACACAAGAATCTTTTTAATAGTCTATCAGAAAAGTGCCATAGTTCAGAGATCTTACAGCATTTTTGCATGCTCGACAAAGAGATTCCATAGTCCGCATGTCCCAAGAGCGGCTGCAGTACAAGTATTTGAGCTCAAACTTCTTGTGGTAAATAAAGTATATAACGAAACAGCAGATCTAGCACTGACATATCAAAGATTGATTTGAAGATTGGCCAGATTCTTTGAACAGCATCTGCAACAGCTTCCGGATGATTTACATGTCTGAAATTGAATAATAAATAATTTAGCTACATAAAAAGCACATAACTAAGAGATAGTATAAATTATTTACCTAAATATATTTGCTAGTCTGTCTATATGAACAGTTAAGTCTCGAGCAGGCTTCTGCCCAAGTGTTATAGGACCTTGATTAATGATATCCTGCTTATTGACAATGCAGAAAGAAATAAAAAAAATTTAATCACAGATAAAAAAACTAAGTCAAAGATTCCTAAAGACAATACCTACCTGTAAAGGAGTGACAGCAGGCAAGCATACTGCCTCCAATGCTTTCTTAGCATGTTCTGAAGGAAGTTCTGTGATAACCATACTGTGCATAGAGATTGGCCAAATATGTTAACAGAAATTTAAATGCCAACTGGTGTCTACAACCATATTAATCATTAATACCTAAGAGCCTCAACTAGATGCAATGAGTCCTCAGTGGAAACCTTGAATGGGCCTCCTCCAATCATTGCCCCTTGGTATATTTGAAAAAGACCATCCAAGGACCCACAGAGTTTTTTCTTGCAGTCTACAGCCAAAACAAATTATGGTTAAGAGTTCAAGTAAAGTGTAGCTATTTCAAAGCCCAGCGACAGAGGAATAAACTTTTGAGGCAAAACTTCAATAAATAGCATTATGATGATAATTAATTGACAGAGAATAGAACACAAAATAATCCCATATTCAAGAAGAATTTTCTGCTTGAATTTACTCCAAGAATACCAATTTATTGTTATTATGCAAACTCATAAGGAATAGAACCATTATCTAGAAAAGTATCTCACTTTGATGAAAAGAAAGAGTTGATGATATATGATATATCACAAGAATAGGAAATAAGATGCATAAAAAAACTGAATGTTCTTTAAAGCTGGACTAGTATGAAAAACAAACATGAGAAACTAAGCAAATAAGACTATTTACCATCACATATATGACGAAAGGCCAAAGCAGCAGCTGCTGCAGTGTCCTCTGATACACTCATGCCGCTTACAAGAATATTTATAAGAGGCGACAAAAATGAAGGTCCACTTGGTGCAGTGTCGAGCCATTTTGAGTAAGCCCCAATTACTAAGCAAACTAAACAAAGAAGCAAAAGAGAGATTCATAAATAACTCGAGTACAATGAGTCAAAACTACTCCCTGTTTAATAAGTGAAATACATCTTATGAAGGACAAAAGAAAGTCCTCATGGATTTTAGTACATACACGACCATTACCTGTCTGCAGCAGATGTGGTTGATGAGGAAGTTGTGGAAGTAAATTCATGATCTGACAAAACAAAAGTGTTTGAAGTTTTCTGGAGTTGGTAAATTGTTGAACAATAAACATGATTAAATAACAAAAACCAGCTTATGTCTGAGAAATGGTTAGGAAAGATCAATCAGTGGGGAAACAACAATCAAGAAATCCGGGAAGAATGTGAAGTAGCGATATCACTAAAAATTTAGCAGACTGTTATTTGAGAGTGTTCAAACCTGAGGCATCATGTGTTCTTCAGTATTAGATACAAAATCTGATATTGCTCGAATGCTATATAAAGCAGCTTCTGCTGGACGCCAATCAGTTTGCTGGCCCTGACCGCAGTTTCTCACAGCCTATTATATCATGTAAAAGGGGGAAATGGAGACATAGTTGAATACTTTGTCTTTATGTATTAACAGGGTTATGCAAAATAATAAAGACGAGTAATATTATGAGTTATAGAATCTATTTTGTTATACTTGTTAGGTCACTAGTTTGCAGCGTTCAGAGCAGGGTGTGATGCCAAGGGAGCCTGAGGAGGAGGGGGCTGAAGTTGTGGGTATTGAGCAAAACCCTAAACAGCAGACTTTTCATTTCCAATATTATCTCAAAACTTGTGTTTTTCTTTCCAAAACTTGATTATAACTTATAACGTGTATTTATTGAGTATTGCAGGTTATAATAAAAACCATGAGATCATGGAAGCTAGACAAAGTGAGGAGCACTTTACAAGCTTGGTTGTGATTATATTTAAGAGTAATACGCTACCATAAATTATGAGGCCACAAGATAGATATTCCTTCTTTCTTGTCCCAAAAGCAAAGGCTTTGTAGAGTGCCTACGGGCCAGCTAGCAGGACTTGAATCTAAAAAACGGCAACCAAAACCAAAAACCAGACTATTTGTACATCAAACAGCAAAATAGGATGTCCGCTAAAACAGACAAATGATATTCTTAAACTTATAAGTGCATTTAGACAATTAGAATATTTCTTTACATGAAGAGTACCCTCTCTTATGTTTGTCGAAAGACCAAATATAGATAGTTGTAGCAAAAAAGAGTTCTAAAAGCTGTGGAAACAGAGCAACGAGAGAAAGCACACAACTATTCACAGTGTTTGCAGTAGAAACCATCATTCTTCAAGTTCCAAACCATAAGGTTGGTAAATTGTATCGTATCAAATTATTATGGGTTGTTACTAATCCATGGGGAAAGCAGGAAATCACTAAGTGTGAGGCACACAACAACAGGCAGGTCTCCAATAATTTATCCATCATAACCTGGAAGATGATTCTGTCATTCTACCACTTATGTACACATAAAATTTGGTGCTTGGTACATCAAATGTCAAAACAGCTTGTTATATAGCGTCTGACTTCGGTGCCATGTGGGCAAAATATAGAAAATATGAGGGTTCCTATGACCAAGAATTTATACTGGCTGCAAAATTTGCACTAGGTGTCTATAGTCATTTGTTACAGGAGTTCTCAATTAAAGGTTTGCATAATGGATTTCTATAGCATTAAAGTGATTACACATACCTCAATAAGCATCTCGTAAAGAATCTTCAGAGTAGCATTGCCACCTAAAACTAAAGCTGCATCAATGAGGACATCCGCAACAGCTGCCAGCATGATAGTTTTGTTAAAAAAAGAGCACAGGATTGCATCATAAAACATGCCACCTCAGAAGGTCTAGTGGGAGGAGGGATGGGGCTTATGAAATTTGTATGCAGGCATGGCAAACTGAAACAAAAGTATAAAGCCTAAAGATAAAAAGTCGTCTGTACATGAAACAAAAGATTTTCAATGCATATGATGGAATTTCAAGCAGGTGAAGAAATAATCTTCTATGCTTCAAACTAGTGTTGAACACACGTTTAAAATTTCTAAAAACCAAAGGTTGTGGCAATAATTGAGAGATTAGACAGAAATCTTTCAATTGGAGGAACAGGTTTGGCTTGACAAATTCCAGGACGATAAAGAAAATTATTCTGTTATGCAGATCAAATTAAACAATCACATAACAGAACTCATCGAATGATTCCCCCCATCATTATTTGGTCACTATTATTCTACAAAGTTCTTCAGAACGAGGAAAGAGATGGAGGCAATGATTTTTTTCCTTTGGATGTTCATGTTTTAGTAATGCCCTCTTTAGAAGTTATGGTTGCATTTGTAGGCGGCAAAAAATTTATTTGCTTATCTAGACATAAATGCATAGGGCCTGTAATGCTCTGTAGTAAGGTAAGATAATGGAATGAATAATATGTCATGTACAAAGAAAGACAAAGATCAATTCTCGGAATGCTAGGATCCCATCTTGGCCAGGCCTTTATTAATATTGGAATCCCTATTATAGATATACTTTTTGAGATGAAAGAAAATTCATTGAAACAAAACAAGAGCTCAAAGACATCAAATGAGGAAAGAAGAAAAGAAATTGGGAAGCTTGAGCCCTTAAGCTAAAGAGGTTCTGGGAATGCCTTTGAATCTTCCCGGAGATTCAGAAAGATGTTTTCTTGCAATTAAACATGTCAATAATATTTAATTTAAAGGATAAATACTAGTTCAGGAGCAGTTTTAGAGTCACAAGTGTGACCCAGCATTGGGAATTTTTATATTTAAGATTTTACTTACAGCCAGGATAAAAATGTTGGGGCCAATTTAGCAGCAATGCCAGCAAATATTCAGGCAACTGAGATCACACCAAAGAAGTCCTGATCTATTTTCCCCAAAGATATAGTTCCTCAAAAGTTTAACTATGAGTCTGTACTCTAGATATGGTACTATTGTATTTCCAATTAAAGAAGTTAAAGTTCCAAATCTTTCAGTTAAGGAGACAACAAAGTCACTAACACTCAGACCAAGTCAAACGCGGAACACCTATCACTGTTAATCACCAACCATTTGGAATTCAGATACTAGAAACACATACAGAATGAAGAGAAAGTGTACATCTAAAATTGGGCTCAAAGTGATTACAATGACCTCAGAAACTCAAAAGCATAAACATAGAACAATTAAGTTTGATAGACTAGGTTATTGCACATCATCCGCTCACCCAGTGGTTCAACTCATTCCATATTTCCCTCTTTGGCATCAAACGAAAAGAGTGTCATCAATTGTGATAATATATAAAGTTCACCATTTAAGATTATATTGAAAATACAGCAGACCACTGAAAAGCAAATTTACCATATCTGGTTTGCTTAAAATCTTTCTGGTCCTCTCTTGAAAGATCTGAGTAATCCTGAGGATATTCAACTTTGACACTAACCTAAAAGAAAGTTAAGTGACAGTTCCATCAGAAAATTGGACAACAATTATTAATAGATATGTAGCTTCCTTTAAAGTTTAAACACTAGTAATCAGTAATCACCTTTAGATCAACTCATGAAATTGTAAATAGGAAGCCCAGAGAGAATATTCTTTATATCATTATGATAATCATACAATAAAAGTAAAAAAACTAAAAAAGAACAAAAAAATTGCAGCCTGGATATTCATTTTCACTTAGATTAAAGATTGTACACCATGTCATGCAGATGCTAAAGACAAATCATCATTTGTGGTTTAAGAGCACCAAAGCGGCCAAGTCACTTTTCCTTCAATTGCATATATGCTACTCTTATTCATTTTTAGGAAATGAATATTACCAATCTAGATCACAAAATGCTGCTTTGGCATTCCTAAGGAACTGTGCAACACCTCCATTTTCTATTAAAAGAAACTCAGACTTGAATCTAAAATCTGAAAATTAAGTGAACTCAAACTTTAAAAAGCCTCACCAAGGAAACAAGTGCTTCATAAGATGAGCGGAATGCCAGCAACTGAGGGGATTTCTTAGCTTCATCAGATGGTTTGTCACCATATGGATAATGATTATTCCTAACCCATTAGAAATGATAATGTCAAATAACAATCTAGCATACATACAGAAACTTAGAATATAAAATAATATCACCTCTCAATTAATATAAGTTGAAGACTATGCCAAAAGTTGAAGGTCATTGAAGCAATATCAAATTCTGGATGCGAAGTAACTTCAAGTAATGCTTGGACGATCATCATTGATTCATCAGAACCTGAAGAGAAATTTTACTTTTTATCGTAAGATGTCCCATAGATAAAATAGCAAGCAATAGCCCTTATCATGTTCATGGCCAATACACAAACGCATGAATATGTATAGCTAGACAGATACATATAAATCCACACTTAGATGCAAAATAATTAAGCATCTCCATAGTGAATACATAAAAGTAATCAAATCAGAAGAAGGTTGCAATACATTGTAAAAATCAGAAGTTTGCAATACGTTGCAAGTAATATACCAGTAGCAATTAATTCAACATATGCATCTCCCATGTCAGCAAATAATCGAGCAACAGCCTTCACATACTCCTCATCCTGAGATCAGTGGTGAATAGTCATATAGAATAATCATATACAATTACACAAAGGATGGACAAAAATGACCTTGAGGGCACTCCATAGGTATCTTGTAAAGCAAACCACAAAGTTCTCATTTATAATAGTGTACGTACCATATGATATCTGACATATTGAGTATAGAACTATAGATACAGAAACATAGTCCTTGTTCCCGTTCAAAATTTAAGACTTACCAAGATAGCAGTAAAATGACATCTACTGGTTATGTTATCCATTAAATTTCACCCAAGTCTACAATTACTTCAATCCAGATTTCAATCTAACTTAAACAACATTAACAGGTAACATAACAGACATGTCACACTGAACCATTTTGAAGTTAGACTAATGACCTTTAATACCAATTTACGAAATAACTTTTCTCCAGCACTTCCATAGGCACCATCTCATCCATGGAAACAATGTTACTCTGCATGTGGTGTTTTATAAAATAAAAAAAAAAAACAATATTTATATTACTAAAGTTACAGAGAAGTACATATATCTCCCTCCTTTTTCATCTAAGAGAACCTCTTTCTACAAGTGTCAGATTCCATTCTCTAAAAAATGAAGAAATAGCTTTACATCCCAAGTACATAGGTATCAGTTGTTTCAAATAAAACAACAAATCTGAACAGAAAAAATGCTCAAAATGATTATCTCCATAATCATTTCTAATGGAAGAAAGAGAAAATTTCAGATCTACTCATGTCATACCTGAGAAGAATCTCTAAGCTGAGGTTTCAGATTCATAATACTTGGCACAAGCACTTGAATTAAGGGCATCTGAGAAGCAACTTCATCAAGGTTTCTCACTGCCGTATAGTGAATCAATTCAGAAATAACTGCAGGAAGAGAATGGATAAACGTAAGCATCTTGAAGGAGCGCAGTCTAGAAGAAATGTGTTGAATTGGCTGTGGATTTGCAAAGTTTGTGGAAAGTAAATTGATGGATCCAAACCCATGTCTTAGAATCCTACCACCAGATTCACTTCACCTATGTTCAACCACAAAATATACCTAGGCCACGTGCACTATTAAGGTCATTCAACAGCTAATTGTATATATGTCTGCACTAAATAGGACAGCTGTCTTCAGTTTTGTTAAAATTTGAATCATATAACCATGTTGATCCAAAATGCACATATTAAGGTCATTCAGCAGCTAATTGAATACACTTACAAACTAAATATGACAGCCTCTTTAGTTTTGTTAAAATTTGAATCATATAACTAACTATGTTGATCCAGAACTCCATGCTTATGTAGGACCCAAGATAATATAGCTATTACTTGTCCAATAAGCAAGATAATGTGAATCATATAACTAACTATGTTGATCCAGAACTCCATGCTTATGGGACTTTTTTTGTCTCCGATAAGCCATCACTTTTACATTTCAATTCAGAAGTTCACCATCATTCACAAAATCATTTCCCTGTGCCTTAGCACGAGATAAACCAAAAGAATATGAATCAAGTCAATGGCTATCAGGGGAACAAAGATGTTACGCTATCAACTTTAACGAAACACATCAAAAAGAACAAGGTAGATAGAGGTCTATGGGAAAATGCTTCAGAAGAGACCAACAAAGTGAATTGCAATATAATGTTTAATGTGATGAAGAAAGAATTAGCATAAGTCTTCCACAAACCATTAACAGATGCTTCAGACAACAAATCACTATTCAAGCCAGAGAGCGCTGTAAGCACCAACGGATGCGAGGCCAGAACTGAAGCAGGAATCCTGAAACCAATTATAGTAAGTTCACATGTCACCACATAGGAATTGAATTAATTAGTGGCAGAACCAGGGGGCTGGATAGTGTAGGGAGCTACGGCCCTCCCTAATCAGAAAATTACCCCTGAATGAGTGGGAGTACGCGGTTCCCCTGGCCAGAGGCCACAGCCCCCTAGGGACCCTACTATACAGGTCAATACCAGTTGCTGCCGCTTCTTGGATAAGCAAAACTATAACCTCACCAATGTTTATATGTGTAGAATGGTAAAATATAGAGACATAATGAGAGGAGAAAAAGTAGAATATTTTATACAGTGTATTGTTATACAAGAGACCCTACACATATTCATAGGGAAAACTAGGATTACAAAATATAAGAAAAGAAAAAAAAATATATAATACTAAAGCATTATAATGCTACAACATTCTCTCTCAAGTTGGAACGTATATATTGATTATGTTCAGCTTGGTACATTCCGAGAAATGTTTCCCGCACAACGGTTTAGTGAACATATCAACAATTTGGTCGGAAGAAGAAGTGAAAGGAGTAGCAATAGTCTGATTCAATACACACTGGCGAATGAAATGACAGTCAACCTCAATATGTTTAGTTCTCTCATGAAATACTAGGTTTTTGGCAATGTAGATAGTTGTCTGATTATCACACTGAATACTTAAAGGTTCATTGTAAATGAATCCCGACTCTCCAGTAGATTCTTTACCGCCATAAATACAGTATCAGTTGTCATAACTTTGTACTCCGCCTCGGCAGAAGATCTAGCAATTGTGTGTTGTTTCTTCTCCACGTTACCATTTCATCCCAAATAAGTGCAGTATCCACAAGTAGACTTTGAGCCAGCATAATCAGCATCAGAGTGTCCTCAATTTTTAGATGGTCATTCTTCTTAAACAACAACTCTTTTCCTGAAAATTTCTTTATATATTGAATAATACGAATAGCAGCATCCTAATGAACTTGCTTGGGTTTATCCCAGAAACAACAGACTAAGAAAATACCAAGCCGTGTTACAGTTAAGTAAATAAGTTTCTCCACAAGTCGTCTATACTTAGCTTTGTCCTCCAAGTAATCTCCACTATCATCTCAAGCACTCGGATCAACATTCATAGGAGTGTCAGTTGGCTTCGTTCTAGCAATTCAGTTTCTTTGAGCAAATATGTAGCATACTTTTGCTGAGATAGAGAAACTCCAGACTTGTTGTGACCAACTTCATTCTCAATAAATACTTTGGATGTCCCGTATCTTTAATAACAAATTGTTATTGCATGTATATCAACATAAACAATGAGTAACGATTCCAATATTTCCGAGAATATTGTTGAATTTATCAAATCAAACTTTTGAACTTTGTTTAAGACCATAAATTGTCTTCCTTAAGCAACACACCTTAGTAGCATTCTCCCCCAAACCAACATACCCTAGAGCTTGCTCCATAAAGATAGGAGTCAAATTACCATAAATAAAAGTATTCTTCACATCAAGCTGATAAATAGACCAAGAAAGATTAACAGCTAAGAAGAACAACATGAGAATTGAATTCAAATGAGCAGTGAACGAGTATGTCTCAAAGTAGTCAACACCATAAGTTTGGGTGTATCATCTAGCTACAAGGAGAGCTTTGTAGAGATCAATACAATAGTGCCATCATGAAGAAACTTGATAGTGGACACCCATCTACAAGCTAAGAGGGGGTGTACGAGTGCGAAGATGGTGCAGATATAATGACATTTGTCTCCCCCAAGCGGCTGCACACATACACCACCCAGCGTGACTTCTGTCCAGGGCAGACCACCGGCGGCCTCCCTCCGGCAACGGCGACCGGCGGCAGATTCACCAGGTATGATTTTTTTTTTGCCTTTGTAATGTTTTTTTTTTTAATAAATTTAGCACTTATATGCTACAAAATTGGCATATTTTTTAAATTTACAGCAAATACAGCCTATATGTTTAAATATTACAGCAAGTACAAAGAAGTGTTCGAAATCATTGATCGTAGATGGAATTGCCAACTCCATCACCCATTGCATGCAGCTGGTCATTTTTTGAATCCGGAGATATTTTATGACAGGAAGCAACAATTGGAGTACAATTTGGAAGTTTCGAATGGATTGTATGCATGCATACAACGGATGGTACCCGACAAAGCTGAACAAGATAATATTATTATTATGGAATTGAGTGATTATAAGAAGAAGAAAGGATTGTTTGGAACCGACTTTGCCGAACGACAACGAAAGAAATTAGCTCCTCATAAGATAATTAGAAATTAGCATTTCCATTTGAGTATTCAACTTTCAAACTATTATTAAATAACTTTTGATTTTGTAGCTGAATGGTGGTCGATGTATGGTCCCTCTGCTCCAAATTTGCAATGCCTTGCCATTAGGATTTTGAGTTTAACATGTAGTGCTTGAGGATGTGAGCGTAATTGGAGTGTATTCGAACAGGTAGATAAAATTATAATTATTATACATCTAAATATTTTTTATTAACAATTATAATTTATTATGTAATATATATATGTGGCAGATACATTCAAAAAAAAGAAATAGGCTCGAGCACAAGAAGCTACATGATTCATTATATGTTAAACAATGTTTAAAAAAACGCTGCCGAAACGTGCCTCAGAAAGAGACGTTCGGTCTGCGTGTATGAGGCGTCGCCTCTGGGTGTCCGAGGCGCACGAGGCTCACCAAGGCGTCGAGGCGCACCTGAGGCACACGCCTCGGATATTTAGGCTGCTAGGACAATTTTAAAACACAATTTTATTTTCTTTGGGCTTTTTAGTGTTTGGGCTTATTTAGACTTGTTTGGGCTTTTTAAACCTAATGATCTAATAAAATAAACATAATTAAACATAATCACACCATTATCAACTCAGCCGCTGAGCCTCTCATCTCACGTACCCTCTCGGACACTCCAGCAGCCTCTCACTACTCTCTCCAGCGCCCTCCCTCTCCATCCTCTCACACTCAGCACCCTCCTCAAGCAAGCATCAAATCTTTTAAGATTTAATTTGGCATTTTAGACTTACATTTAAAAGTTTTAAGATTTATAAGTAGATTGGAACTTTGGATCATATTTTGATGTGTTTTTATGCAATTAGTATGTTCTTATGTGTTTACTTGTAATTTATACGTAAATTTATGATTTACGCCTTGTATCGCCTCGAAACTTACGCCTCGTGAGGCGTCGGGAAAACGCCTCGAGGCACAAAACGTTTTTTTAAACATTGATGTTAAATACAACCAAAAGTTGCATGAGAGGCACAAGCGTAGAGATGAAATTGACCCAATTTCACTCGAAGAAATTGATCACTGCAATGAGTGGTTGATAGGAGAGATGGATGAGGATCGTGTATTTGACAATGATACACTTGACTGGAACACAGTTTATGAAGCTTCGGGTATTGGAGAGCTTAGAACATACACAAGGAGAAACTCGAAAAAAAGGAAAGAGGTGTCAAGTGGAGCTAGTTGTGCTAGAGCTAAGAAAAGCATTAGCACGCCTAGTACTTCAAGATCAAAGGAGCCAATGTTATAAAATGAAGAAGAACTTGAAGATGATTTTGACATAGATGATTTTATGGAAGAAGAAGAAGAACCCAGCCATTTGATTGATGAGTCGTCCGACGGGGAAGAGGGAGAGGGATTTGCTTCATTAGATTATAATGAAGCAAATGATGATGATTATGCTGAGATTGATGAGGAGTCGATCCATTTGATAAACAAATTTTATATTTATGCTTATGTTTTTGAGGATTTTTATGTTTGATAATTGTGTGTTGTGGAGTTTAGAGACTTAAGATTTATGAGTTTGTGTTTTGCATGTTAGTCTTGAAAGTTTGAAACTCATATTGTGTTATTTTATCATTTCTTATTGTTTAAGTTCTTGATTTGGACATATATATTATATTTTATATAATTTTCTAAATTTCCGTCGTAACCTGCTATACATTACGCCATATTCTCATAGCGGTTTTTTGGCAAAACGCCATGACCCGCCATCCGTCATCAATAACACAGGTGTAGAGAGAGGGGTCTATTAGGATGGAGACACAAAAAGGGAATATCCTCATGCAACATGCAACACACTAGATGGCATCTTGTTAATAAGGAAGCACACAGTACGAAAAACTTCATACCACATATACTTAGGAACATGCATGCGAGACATAAGAGTACGAGCAACATCTAAAATATAACGATGTTTGTGTTCAACAACCCCACTTTGTTGAGAAGTACGAGAACAAGAAGTCTTGTGAATTCAACCATGAGATTCACAACATAATGAGAGAGACTGTTGTGTAAACTCAAGAGCATTGTTCGTGCGAAGAATATGCAAATTAACAAAATATTGAATTTTTATTTCATGATAAAAGGATTTGAGTACAACAGGGACTTCACTCCTTTCTTTCAATAAATGCAATCATGTCATTTGAGAATAATCAACAAGTATCATAAAATACTTGAAAGAAACCCCCTCCAGACGCAAACCTACTAGGACCACAAACATTACATGAACTAAATCAAAAGTAGAACTATGACTATTGACTTGAGACGGGAAAGTTGTGCGATGGTGCTTGCCTAATTCACAAGGCTCACAATGAAAATTAACAGAAGCAACATGAACTAAACTTTTAAGACAAGCAGAAGACAGATATCCAAGATGACAATGCTACTGTACAGAGACAAACGACAAATAGAGCACGAGAAGACAATGGTGAAACAGAATCTAAATAATGTAGACTGTCGCGCTCATGTCCTCCACCAATTGTCCCCTTCGTATGCAGGTCCTGAAAGACACGGTTAGAAGGATAAAAAGTGACATAACAATTGTGAGTTTTTGTTAGTTGGCTAATGGAAAATATACTGACAGGAAATTTGGGAGCAAACATAATATTATCAAGAGTGATATGAGTAGTGGATTTGACATCAGTAGTCCCTGTTACGAGGAAATAGGTGTCATTGACAATGTGAATAAATGGTAGGGCTAAGGTAGAAAAAGATGTTAGGTGTGATAATGTACGAGTAATATTCGTTGAAGCACGAGAATTCAATATCCAAGACTTACCATGACACGCGGCAAACATACATGGCTACGTGCAGTGGTAGAGACAACAATGCTAGATGGAGTACTCAAAGAAGCGAGGAAAGTCTCATACTCAGCCCGATGAACCGAGACTATATCAACATTAGATGATACAGCTCAAGGAGCAGAAGTTTTATTCTAGTTTGCCAAACTTCACCCAACACTTCTCATACATGTGATCAAGGTTTTAAAAGGCGTTCTTCGCTTCAAGGCGTTTTTCTATCGAGGCGCGAGGCGTAAGCCTCAAGGCGTACACTCGGAAGCGTAAATAAAAAAATCACACAAAATCATATCTAATATCATAAAAACATAAAAATAAAGTCTCAACAAGTTATAAGTTTTTAAAATCTCAAATTTAACTTCCTAACAAGGAGGTGAATCACTTTCTTGCTGCTTCGCCGGTGGTGACAGTAGAGATTTGAGAGTGCGATAGTGTAATGGCGCCGCCGACTCACTTGACAGTCAAAATTAAATTTTTAACCTAATTTTTATTTGAATTGTTGTTGGATTGTTTAATTCATTACTTTGGGACAAGCCCATTAATAAATGAATTAAATAAAATAAAGTTCATTCACAATTAAATAAAATAAAACACAGTCCATCCATTTTCAGCCCAAAAACTATAGAAAAATAGCTTAATTTTCTGCATACGCGAGGCGTCCGCCTCTTGACCGCCTCGCGTGACTCAAGGCGCAAGCCTCAACAACACATGAGGCGCTGCCTCAGGGGAGTTTTTTACACGAGGCATACGGAGGCGCGCCTCGAGTACGCCTTTTAAAACCATGCACGTGATTTGTACGGTCACAATGAGTATCGAAATCGGCACCTTTGTCAAGGTCAGTTCCACGACCTCGATCATCACCACGGCCTAGACCTTGAGCAACCATGGTAGAGGTATCAAAAGAAGCAAGTTCAATATAGCATTTGTGACACGCAAGACACAAGAGAGAGCATTAGATAACGTGGAAATGTTATCACTTGCCAACAAATTATCCCGAACTGGCCAAAGATTAATATACAACGAGACAAGAATTTCGAAACCACAAATTCTTCCCACTGTTGCTCGTGTTGCAGCGTCACAAGATAAAGGATGGTATACAAGGATTTCATCAGCGGTCTCCTTAAGGGTGGAAAAATATTCGTTGACAGACTAACCATCTTGTGTATGAGAGAAAAGTTTCTCATACAATTCAAACACCCGAGATATGTTACAGATATGTTACATGCAAGAGATGAATGAGACTCCACAGTACGGCAACAATAAGAGAGTGTCAAGGATAATTTCAGTTAATTTAAAGAATTAAGAGCATGAATCTTGTATTTCATTGTTTAAGTGTGTTCTGTTTTGTTACTTATCAAAATGAATGGTTTCTTAGATTTCTCAGTAAATTGAATAGCCTCAGTTCCTTCTTTACATGCACCTGAAACATGATGTCCTGTGATATCAACAGTCCTTATCTTACAAAGAATTAACTACTATCAATTAAAGCATGTTGAGTAAAATTGTACATATGTTTGAAGCCCTAAAGCCATAACTCAGATATCCATGAAGCGAAGAGTTACATATTCTAGATAAACAAACCATGTTGACTCACCTTGGTAAAGTAAGATATTCTAAGAAGTTAAGAACCAAGATGATAAAGCATATTGATACCCATATGATTATAGCAGAAAATACAACCAACAAAATGCCATACATGTCATGCTGCATATACACCATGGAGTTCCCAGTGATAGAATTGGTTTATGTGGAATTAGAAATTAATGAATACCTGTGCCTTAGTCGTAACCATGAAGCAAAAGCCTCAAGAACCTGCCATGTTGTAAGAATTCAGAAAGGAAAGCTACATTCTAATGCAAGAGGCATTAAATAACTTTTCAGAAGCAATCCAAACTAAACAGCATATAAAAATCCATGGAGCAGAAACCTGAAACCGGCATAAACTTAATAAGAATTTCCACTAGTCAATATCCTTGTAGGTATTACTTTATAGAATATTCCCAATACAATCATTATTCACACATTACACGTGCAAATAGTATCACCTTTTTAAAAAAATTAAGACAAACCTAATAAGTATGAACTTTGTAGAGAAGAACAGCAAATAACACCACATACCTGTTCTGACATTCCATTTATATTCAGGCATGCAGTTAAGACATTAAGAGCAATTTCTATCCCTGCAGCAAGTTCGTGTTCAAAACTTCGGCGTCTATCAGGACGTACTGATATTTTGTAATTGAAAAAAACTTCCTGGATTTAATGAAAATTGTTGTCAGCCATCTTTGCAAAAGCAATAGAAATGTGATCATTAACTAATTTAACTTTACTACAAACTCCAATTAATAAAATTAACTGAAATATAAAAATGCTTATCAAGCCAAATCAAATTCTAAAATACAGTATTTCAGGCTTTCAGCATTGCTTGCTATTTGGCTGGACACATATTAGATATATATGTATATATAATATAAATAGTGGAAAGATCAAATAGGAATGACATTTTTGATGATAAATAAGAATAAAACTGAACTGTTAATATTTGTACAGTTTACTGTCCAGATCAACTGATGCATAAATATATGCATAGAGTGCATCAAATATTTAAAATGTCGATGCACTAAATTACTCTATAAAAAGCATTATTCTGTTGACGCATTAAAATAAATGCAGTTCAAGCATCATTTTTTGTGAGAATAAATCTTGGCCATATATTTAGTCAAAACCTATAGACCATATTCATTTTTATTTTTTATTTTATATTAAACCCCATTCTCACATGAACCACCTCTATATATAAATATATACTCAATCCGTTCACAATAATGCTTCACTTCCTTTGGGCACGAGTTTTAGGAAATTAGAGGGAATGTATTGTAATGTGTTGTGACTGGAATATAAGTCCCATTTTAGTTGTAGTTTGAAGTGAAAAAAGGGATTTCTTTATCCAAATAGAAAGTTTGAAGTGAGAAGCATTATTGTGGTCGGAGGAAGTATACATGTCTGTGTGTGCGTATGCGCGTGCTTCAAGAAAACAAATACGAATTTCTTTTAGAAATTATTAACAAATATGGAGCTGCTACGATTCCCTCGTGCTAAATGGAAGGAGTGAACTAAGAATATTAAGCTATCACCAAGATGACAAAAGGTTGAAGAAGAGAGTTGGTTTATATAGAATATCTATAAAAGAGCCTAACATTTGTCAATCTGCATGTTCTATCATAGAGTGGTGCTAATAATTCGAGTCAAGCTGAACCATAATTGTTGAAGTCATGCACATATAAGGGAAATCCGAGACATGAAACTCAACACCTAAACAATTTTTCTTTATCAAAATTAACACGCTAACCAGAATAGAATTTCCGCATAAATGTTGGTGCACATTGTAGTACATGATTATGACAGTGTGTATGCATGTGTGTGTGAGAGATGGAGATAGGGGGAGAGATGAACGATATAACTTTTGTATTTCCATGTACCTCGGGCAACACTCTCAGAAGTTCCAGAAAACTTGGTATACATTCAGGGTGTGAATTCATCTCATCTCTTATCCAATTTAAAATACCACCATCTCCCCAGTCTTCTGCCGATACATGAACAGCCAATGCAGCCACTGCAAGGCTAATCTATATCTTTTGATATTTAGACTTCTTCAAAGTAAGACATAATTAATCGATTTGAGTGACGAAAAATGTTACCTGAGTCCTAACTTTAGGAGGTCCCTTGTGAAATGATTTCAGTAAAGTCTGCGATCAAATATGAAAATGTTCAAGCAAGAGAAGCAACACCATTTTGAATAGACCAGAAAAATGGCACACCCTTACATTTAGAGAGATCCGTAGAGGACGAAAAGCTTCAGAAGGCAGTTCTTCAAAATCACGTTGAACCTGCTTCCACAATAGAACGCTTACAAAGTCATCTTGGCATATCATTATTGGTTTAATCAACAAGGACTAAAAAAATCTTGATCCTACCCAAGAAAATAAGGGTTTAGTTACCTTGCTTCTGAGAGTTTGAGAGCAGAATATTGAAGTTTCTATATTGCTCGAAGTATCATGAAGCAAATTATCCGCCACCTATTCACATGCAAATAATTAGCATGACTATGAAAAACTCGAGTGACGTTTATTCATAGCAGGTTTGCTTTACATAACAAGAAGGAACAGGAAATGGAAGAGTAGAGAAACATAGGCTTTAATGTTTTATAGAAAAACATTAGGATAGGTAGCAAGGATGTGGATCACATTCATTTCAATTTTTCTTTTGATACCAAGTATTTTGCACCCGTAACTGGTGGTAGCCAGTATATATATTTAGTTAACAACCTAAAATAGCAGAAAAGAGTCTCAACCCACTGCATATTCAGGATAAACTTTTCCTGCAATTTTAACTTTTAAGTGCATTAAAACAACCAATTTGAAGATAGTGAAAACAGAAAGAAACAGCACACATGTGATTTTTTGAGGAACATATCAGAAATTGGGAAATAAGGAGAAAAAAGATTAAATATGCATATGATTCCACTCTATTATAACAAATACATTAAATTATAAATAGAGGTACCAATTTTTTAATTCTTGTCAGTTGTCAGTTATCATGAGTTTGCACATATATCTTAAAAATACTAGTCAGGAGACAAGAGTTAGCAACATGGCAATTCATGTGAGGCAAATAGCCTAACATGACATCAATCAATACATGTGTTGTTTATTCTGAATACAAACACTGTTTGCCACATCGTGAATACAACATGAAGCCGTAATGCAATTTGAAGTAGCACATCTACTAAAAAGAAGCATAAAATACATGACGTTTTACATATAACCCTATTGAAGGACATGCCAAAACCACAAAACACTACAATTTTATGGATTATGCACATCCGTCATGCTTAAACAATCACACGCACTACATAGGCATCAGCAACTTCTGACTGTTAAATGCATATCAGAGCATCTTCCCTGCTAAAATCCGAGACTTCAATATGACACCTACTTCAAATTCAAAAACTCGAACTTTCGTTCTCATTTCTCCAAAATCACTTATCCATTAAGCCTCAAAAATCTTCAGCTGAATGTCAGGGCTATTCCTAATGGCTGAGGGAATTAAGAGAAAAACATCTACAACCCCATTTCGCATTCGACTTAAAACCACTTATTCTGAATCAATACCCCGTCAATCCTCGTTACAAGCAACTAAACAACAAAGCGACTAAAAATCTAGTAATCAGTTCAAACATAATATATATATATATATATATATATATTATATAAATAAATAAATAAGAGGCGCAATCAGGAGTTGGAAGTGCGGAAATCACCTGCCAAGCATCAATGGTGCGCTGAAAATCCTGAAGCCAGCGATCGGCGTGCATCCTTACGGCGTCGTCTGGGTGGTGGTAAAGCGCGTTTAGGGCTTCTTTGACAGTGGTCTGAAGCTCCATGATTTTGGCTTCTGTTGCAGAAGATTGACTGGCTGATTGGCAGATGGTGATGATGATGATTCTGTATGTATATATGTAGTGAAGATGTTTAAATTTTGTGTGCCAATCTGTATATGGAAGTCTGTCTGTAAATGTGTGTACAGACAGACGTATGCGTGCGTGCGTGCGTGCGTGTCTGTGTGTAATTGAGGAGTAGTACATTATAAACGCCATTTTCTCTCATTCGCTCTCCCCGGGTTACATTCAAATTTTCTTCTCTGAATAAAAATAAAATAAAATAAAAAATCACGTTTTTTTATTGAAACGTTTAAAATAAAAATAAGTGAAAAATATTTAATCTTAAAATACTAACGTCATCTACCAAACTATTTTATATTTTGTCAATAAACAATATGTAGGTAGAGAGTAGTAAAGACTGTCTTGTTTTCTTTTAGGTGTTTTCACGATCATTCGGGATTAGAATGTTTGAATTGCTTTTAAAGTTTAGAAGGAAAACTCTTAACTAGGCTAGTAAAGAAATTGAGATTAGGGTAAGAACTTTTGACTCAAGGGCGAGCATCGGTAGTTGTACTCTTAAAGTATGGATACATGTTGCTACTTTCAAGAATTAGCCTAGATCCAACAAATAAAGGAGAGCATTTTTGTCCATTCACAAAACTTTTTTATATTTGAGATTTGTCATTTTGGGAATATTTGTATTAATATATCAGAACTACATTTTTTTATATTTCCTCACAGACACTCAAATTATATTTATTACACTCTCTATTATATAAAGTCAAAATACTATATTAAAATTTCTACCTGCTCAAATTGTAAAGGATCAATGGAAATATAGTGAATCAGTCATCGAATCAATCTCTTGAACAAGTCATTGGGTCATTAGTTTGACCGATCGGACCGCTTAAAAAATTACTACAATACAAAGGATCAATAGAAATATTGTGAACCAATTGAAATTAAATTAATGTATTGATTCCAATTGACATGGCAGTGTATCACGTGAAAGACTACCATGCATTTCATTTGATACAATAAAAAAATCATTTGTCATAATTTGATGCACTACTCCAAATAATGTAATGCATCTAAATAAGTACTATAATACAAATGCAATTTTTATATAAAAATTGTTTAGGTGAATGATATGACCACAAATTATCCTTTGTGCTTGAAAAGAAAAACAAAAAATTCAATTTAAATTGAAAATTTTAATTTTGTTACTTTTGAAGTCAACTCATATGTTTGTATAAATTAGAGGTATCCATAATCGGTTCTCAAGACAAATTATATACAAAGCAAACATTGTGTGAACAATTCTATGTAAAACATGTTTTCCTCATGATGTTCCTTTAGGGGTAGTTTGTTAAATGAGACAAATCATGATAAACCCATATATAAACAATTTAATATTAACTAATTAAGATTATATTAAGATATTTTAAAGATTAATATTCAAATAAATAATCAATTGTTTGATGATAAATATATCTGTCAAAAATAATGAGATTACAATAATATAAAAGAATGAATAACTATAATGAATTATATCATATCTTGTGAACAAGCCTTTTAAAACATAAATTTCGGTGGTAATTGTTTCACCTAATTTATATTTATATATATATATATATATATATATATATATAAAAGAAATGGATCAAATGAGAATAAAAAATTAGGTGAAAAATGAGAATATATCATAAGCCTTGATTTATGAATTTGAATGGCTATTATGATTAGAATCTATCTATTATCTATTATTATATTAAAGTTAAATCACTTTCCTTTGTATTTTCCCGCCCCAATTATATTCAGCTATGTATTTTCCCGCCCAAATGTGTATGTAGTTGTGATATGACTTACTCGATATTACCAAAAGTTGAAGCACCAATAATAGCTCTACAATATATCAATTCATGTGAAATACTTTTCAGAATTTTAATGTCATTCCCAAAGCACATTAATATTTGAATTAAATAATGTATTCATACTCAATAATTAAAATCATTATGCTTACGGTCAATTTTAAAAATTTATTTCAAAATTTGACTATACAAATTCATGCATCTTACATAAAGTCTAGCAATGACAAATCTTTATGTGGGCATATAGAAGTTGTTCTTTTTTAGAACATATTATCATTATCTTTTGTTCTTTTTTTCTTCGGTTATTACATTTTTTTAGTTAATTCTTGTTGATTACTATCATTATTTCATTTATTAGAGTTAACTAATTTATCATGATAACTTTGATTCTTTTATTAATGCATTAGTAACTTTTACTTCTTTTGTAAATTTTCCTTTTCAATAAATTATTACATTTGTACGATTAGCTAGAAAATGTTTTAAATATGAGAGGAAGTTGTGGATCAAAAGAGAGTTCCCTTTCTCGAAGAAAAATAGACACTACGTAACTTTATTGCATTTGAAAGGTTATATTATCACTAGCCTATAGACTTCCTCTATTCAGTAGATTATTTCCTAACAAGGGTTATGATTCTATATTCTATTCGTAATAATGTAAGAATTATGTTCATAATAACAAAGAGAAGCAGATTTATTCTATACTCGATAAGTACCAATATGCAATGGTGGATTGATGCCATTTTCTATGAGTAAATGTGTCCATCCTTCTTTTATCATTAGAAAGATCTATTCGAAAAAAAATTCCTTTATTTATTTTGTCTTTCTTGCTAAATTTTTCTAATCTATTATTATATTAAAGTTAAATCACTTCTCATTGCATTTTCCCGACCAAACTATATTCAGCTATGTATTTTTCCCGCCAAAATGTGTATGTAGCTGTGATATGACTTACTCGATATTACCAAAAGCTGAAGCACCAATAATAGCTATACAATATATCAATTCATGTGAAATACTTTTCAGAATTTTAATGTCTTTCCCAAAGCACATTAATATTTGAATTAAATAATGTATTCATACCCAATAATTGAGATCATTATGCTTACGGTCAATTTTAAAAATTTATTTCAAAATTTGACTATACAAATTCATGCATCTTACATAAAGTCTAGCAATGACAAATCTTTATGTGGGCATATAAAAGTTGTTCTTTTTTAGAACATATTATCATTATCTTTTGTTGTTTTTTTCTTCGGTTATTACATTTTTTTAGTTAATTCTTGTTGATTAATATCATTATTTCATTTATTAGAGTTAACTAATTTATCATGATAACTTTGATTCTTTTATTAGTGCATTGGTAACTTTTACTTCTTTTGTAATTTTTCCCTTTCAATAAATTATTACATCTGTACGAGCAGCTAGAAAATGTTTTGAATATGAGAGGAAGTTGTGGATCAAAAGAGAGTTTTCCTTTTCTCAAAGAAAAATAGACACTACGTAACTTTATTGCATTGGAAAGGTTATACTATCACTAGGCTATAGACTTCCCCTGTTCAATAAATTATTTCCTAACAAGGGTTATGATTCTATAATCTATTCGTAATAATGTAAGAATTCTGTTTATAATAACAAAGAGAAGCAGATTTATTCTATACTCGATAAGTACCAATATGCAATGGTTGATTGATATCATTTTCTATGAGTAAATGTGTCCATCATTCATTTATAATTAGAAAGATCTATTCGAAAAAAATTTCCTTTATTTATTTTATCTTTCTTGCTAAATTTTTCTAATGTATGGCTAAAATAAATATGGACTACATGTTTCTTTATTTTTCTTCTCTTTTCTCTCTATTTATGAAAATTTTTAACTTTTGCTACCATATATAATTCACCATTCAACTGTATTAAAATTGAATTAATTCATTTTATAATTATTACTTCTCATAAGAGAACTGTTCATTCTTTCGCGGCGGACTCCATTCATTCTTTCGCGGCGGACTCCACTTATAATATCACATTATCATATAGTCATTATAATTTTCGTATTTTTTATATTTTTTTATTATTTTATATTAAAATATATCATAATTAATAAATAAAAAATGAGAATTAATAAATTTTTAACAAAAAATTTAAATATATTTACAAAAATATCAAGCATTCTCCACCAGTGGGTGATGATTTTCGCTTCTCACAATTTTGTTTTCGTGACCTAATATTAATCTCTACAATATTTTAGAATATTTTGTAACTAAAAATGAGTGAAGTGTATATTTGAGCGGCGAGATGACGAGTTTTATAAAGAATCGCAAATAAACTAGCAGAAGATCACCATCAAAATATCGTGAGGCAGAGTAATCGCAAATAAAGCATCACAAGGCAGCAAACGCCGCCGGTGTGCTGCAGCTGCCATCGTGCTTTCTCAAAAGCCCGCACCATTTAAAACCTACCACTGCCGCATAACTCCTCATCACTTCTCAAAAAATAGAACGATACGAGAGAGGAACCATCACAATTTCTCAAAAATGGCGGCAGCTTCAGAAAACGAGAGCCCTTCGCCAGAAATCATTATTCCTGATGAATGGTCGAACGCAGCCGATGCCATAGCCCGTGGTCCGGTTTTGTTTCCAATTACCTTCGTATGCGGCCCGAAAAATAGCGGGAAATCTACTTTCGCTCGCCACCTCGTTAATGTCCTTCTCCAGAGGTTCTTTCTCTTTTCTTATTTCTTGATGTGGGGGGCGAGGGGGTTCGTTTTATGATGCGAAGTTTGAATTATTAAATTTGGGTTTTGAGAAAATGTTGTAATTTTTGTATTGGATTGAAGCTTATACATTTGTTGAACTACTGAGTTCCTATTTAGGCACAAGAGAGTTGCTTTTCTTGATACTGATGTTGGGCAGACTGAGTTTACTGCTCCTGGCCTCATATCACTTACTGTTATTGACAAAGTAACTCCAGGTACTTATGTTTGTTTCTTTAAGACATTATTAAGATGTTTGTTTTCCGATCCTTAAGTCAAATGGTTACTTTGATGCTTCGGAAAGTTTCACTCTCATGATTATCTATCTGTTTGGTATTAGATTTGACGATCCCATGCGTGAAAACTCCTGCAAGGTATCGTACTTTGTCTTCAATCTTATTTTCTTGTATTGAGTTAGATCTATTTCCTTTACTTATCATTTTTTATGCAATCTGGTGTGTAAGAGTGCATTATCGCCGGAATGTGGAGTGTTTGAGCTTGCTTCTTGATGGGAAGCTGTCTTTAAACTGTTTTAAATTAAAATATGCTTCTTTCCTTTTACGGAAGCAGCATCTGACACTATGATATAACAATACAGTTACTTATGAGAGATTAGAAATCTTAATTCTTTTGAATGTTATTTCTTGGACCATAGTTTTCTGAGATTCCATTTTTTCTTTCGGTTTGAGTTAGGGGTGGGGAGACAAATATTCATAACTTCCGGCTAGTGCTGGCGATATGGACTGTGATAGATTTATGATGTTATTCTGGTCCATGTAAACTTTTATTAATTTGGTTATTGGGCTGCTTTGACACTTAGATTCTTATCATACAGTTCACTGCATATAAATCATGTTCTGCATTGGTATATGTCATATTTAGCAGTTCAAGATGAAATTTGCTAAATGTGCAATGCAACTCTGTTGAGCTAATTGCTTTATGATATAATTTCAGATGCTTTTTCTTTGGTGACATCTCATCTAAAAGAGACCCAACAACTTATCTGACATATATTAAGGCCCTCTACGATCACTATATGGATACAGAAATCCAGGGTTCAGGACTACCACTTGTCATAAATACTCCGGGATGGGTAAAAGGTTTGCTGATTGCTCTTCTATGTCCTTCTGCAATACTAAAGGTCCTGTTTTTCTTTTTAACTGCTTCCTCTAGTCCTATTCCCTAAGCTCTATGCTCTATGTATTGTGCCAGGAATTGGTTATGAGATACTGGTGGACATGCTAAGATATATGTCTGTCACTCATGTGGTTAAGCTTCAACGATCGGTTTACACAAAGAACTTACCTTGTGGGGCTTTTTGGTTGGCCGAGGAGAATGATGATACTGTTACAACCGTCATTGAGATTAATGCTGCCCCTCAGAACCATTTAAGCACATTGTATGCTTCCTGTCTACTTAATTTTGATATGATAAAGTTTGTCATCCAATTTTACATTTCATTTGTTATTTTATAAGGTCTTTATGATACTGTGCGAGTGTGATGATGGAGATAGTATGTAAGGAACATCACTGCATTCTGAATTTCAAATTGCATCCACACTTTCCCTTTTTTTGATCCTTGAATACTCAGATTTTTATGTCAGAGTTCTTTTTTAAACATAAATTTATGCTGAGTGATTTTTTGTACTTGAAGGAAAAGAGAACATAAAGACTGCTGGCACTATGAATTTGTGCATCTGCTACAACTTGTTTCCACTTCATATTTTGACTTTTCTTCTTTAAGACACAGTTTCCTTCTCTTTGCTACCCAACTACAATCTGTCTCAAGGTTATAGGGAATGTTGTCCATCCATTTCAAATGTGTCAATATGCTTAATCCCTAGTAATCTAATTTTCAGGATGCCATTGCGGAAGGATGCACGTCTTCTACGAGATCTGAGAGTAATGGCATACTTCAGGCAATGCTTTTCAAGTGATGCAGCTATCTCCACAATGAAGGAACTTGCTCATGCCCTGGCTGCTCACCCTCCTTATGAAATTCCCATATCAAGTATCAAAATAAAACATCTTCATTGCCAGGTAGAAGTTTACATCTTGAAATTAATTGCAAGGACTATCTTTGACTGTAGTGTATATCTAATTTAGGATTAAGAAGGGTATGTTTACAAACACTTGTTTCTCTCTACTTGAAGGATACTTAGGTTTTATGTGCTTGTGTACTTCTCCATTTATGTTAGTTTTTCTACATGTCAGCTAATGGTGCACTTTTTTCTTGCTAGGTCTCTACAACTGAAACTTTCTACAGTTTAAATGCCACTATTGTTGGGCTCGGAATCAGTTCAGCGTCTGAGCAATTGCCTCAATGTGTTGGCCTGGGTTAGTTAACTAAACATGTGTTTTGACTTTTGAGCAATTTTTTTAATAAGTCAAGTTTTCATGCATATATGGTTCCTTGTTACCCAACGTTGAAAACAGTGGTTTTTTATCAATCAAAACTACAAAATATAGATGTCACTACTTCTGGTTCCGTTATGTTGATATCATTTATAGTTCGTTTCCATAGCTCACGCGTCCTGTTTTGTATTTTATGAATCAGGAATTGTCAGAGCGATTGATACTTTAAAAGGGTTACTCTATGTTATAACCCCTGTTCCGCCTCATATTTTGGAAGATGTTGACTTTTTACTTCAAGGATTCCTCCAAATTCCTACTTCTTTACTGCAGGTATATGTCTCTCAGAAAAGAATTCTTCTTTTGTTGAATCGTGTTACCCTCTCTGTTTGTGCAGCTACTGTACTGTGTGCTGTCTTTTCTACTTCTATGTAGTTATAGTCATAACTATCGATTCACCAATTTGCCACTTAGAGCGTGATAGCCTTGTTTCATGTCATACCCTTTTCACCCGAATGCTGCAAATTTTCTTTACTGTATGTGTATATCAAGAATGCTATGCCAAATGAATTTATCCACAACACCACTAGTTCGGATACCCTTTTTGATTAAGTTATGTCAGTTATGATCAGCCATCGCCTAATTTGAGTTGTTGCTTTCTTTCTTTTTTTTCTGTTTCAGGTGCAGGGTTGTATTTCTCCTTACCTGTCTTCAAACATACTCTCTACTAGTTAGGATATCAAAATGTATCAACAATTGAAGAGTCACAGAAGTAGCTAGAACCTGTTTCGTGTAATAGAGACGTTGTCGCGTACCTTTTGAGTTATGTTACTTAGAGATCATACTTGAGTTATGGAGACGTATCTTACTGATATAAGAAGTTATTTTACCTACAGATTTTGTTTGTCAGATAGAAATATTACCAGGCTATAAGTTCGTCAATCATTGCTCGATTATGAGCTTCTTTGGCTTTTTATACTTGAAAGTAGCAACAAATGACGTTAAATTTGTAGGTATAAATTGAAGCAACAAGTTTGAAGTCTCTTTTGATATGTATTGCGTAAATATGCTCCATTCCAACAAGGGATGGTATGATATTTTATCCTGTGTTTTGTATTTTCATAGAACGACTTAGGTTTCTCCTATGAAACGACTTTAGAACATAGCAGAAAATAAAATATACCATCTACTAATTAATCCATTTTTTTGGTGCTAAATCTTGTAATTATCTTAAAAATCCATGCACTTGCATCCATGTTAATGTGGTTTTTAATATAGTTCCCCAGAGTAATAACATTACTAGTAAGGACAACCAAAATTGTTGAGGATTCTTTTGCATTTTCCATTATGACATGAATTTCATTTATTTTATTTTTTTGTTTCCTATATTTTCTATTTTATACTTATCGATGTGATAAATGAAAAAGAAAGATTCATAAATATTCAACGAGTTATAACTAAAAATCCTCTCTGTCCAACATTTAGAATGCTGTTTTCCATGGCAGACCGTTAATTCAGGTATTCTTAAACCACTAAAACCAAAACAAGGCAGCACCATCCAAATTTAGACAACCTCGTTAAGTGTTATTCCTTATGGAAACAAGAAACAGTAAGATAACCAAGAAAGGTAAAACATCGAGATCTATCCAGAGAAGAGGGAGGGAGAGAGAGAAAAAGAGGAGAGAGAGAGGTGTCATGATCTGAGTTTTGCTTTTGTTTAGCACGGTCATGATCCTATCCCCTCCCCATTTTTTCTAACATAATCTTTGTGGTATTTACTCCTGCGGTTTGTCCAATTATGCCGATGGAACAAGCTAAGTGGCTCGTTGACCAACCTCTCGAATCAATCCCACAATTTTTGACTAATGCCCTCCTTGAATGGGTGATGATCATCTTGCTTTTCGTCGACGGATTCCTCGCCTTCGTCTCCAATGAATTTGCCCGTATCTTTGGCCTCAAGACCCCCTGCTTGCTCTGTACGAGGATAGATCATGTCCTTGCCCACCGCACCGCCAGCTTCTACTACAACGAGTCCATCTGTGACACGCACAAGAGGGACGTCTCCTCTCTTGTCTACTGCAATGTCCACAAGAAGCTGTCTGATACCCGTTTCATGTGCCAAGCCTGCACCCTCGAAAAAGATCTTGATCTTGATCTTGATAGGAGATCGCTTTTTATGAGGAGGCTCAAGAAGGACGACGGGGAGTTTTGTGAGGACAAGGGTGGCCCTAATTTTTGGTGTTCTTGCTGTGGGGAGCTTCTCAAGCTGAGGCCTGCCAAGAAATTTCTCAGGAACCTCTCCACCAAATCTCCAACCCCTTCTCCGAGGATGTCATGGTTGCCGAATAGGAGCGATGAGACACCTCGTTTGAGGTATACAGAGCTCAAGTTCATGTCAGAGATGGAGTTGGAGACCCCACAGCATGATGCTTCAAATGTTGATAATAATCAAGGTTAGTAGTGTTCTTGTTCTGTAATGAGCATTGAGTAAAACAAGTATGCATGTTGTTGTATGATGGATGTTTGCAGCAGGTAAAGAGGACATCAGAGCTGCAATCACTCCATTCTTGCAAGATTCTGCCAAGGAGCTAAGCGAAGATCCTATTAAAACTCCAAATTTCATGAAAGCAAATAAGTATTTTGGAGTGCCGTTCGACCCAAGTCAAGAGAGTCCAAGATGGCTGAACAGGAGCGGCAAGAAACTAAATTTCGACAAAGTTGACACTCTTGTCGAGCCACTTGATCTAGTAGGCCCTCTGAGCGAGGTAGATGATGACCTTTTGAACCGTTTGAAGAAGCAAGCTCATCTCGATCACGACTCTTTAATGGCCGTGTACATGGAATTGGACAAAGAAAGGAGCGCTGCTAATGTGGCCGCGAACAATGCAATGGCGATGATTACTCGGATTCAGCAAGAGAAGGCAGCAATCCAGATGGAGGCATTGCAGTACCAGAGAATGATGGAAGAACAGGCAGAATACGACGAAGAAGCTCTGGAGCTGATGAGAGACATGCTCATAAAGAAAGAAGATCATGTGAAGGCTTTGCAGTCTGAACTTGAGGCGTATCGAGTAAAATATGGTCCTATCAGGAAAATTGGTAGTGACATTTGTGAAGTTGATGCTGATGAAGATTTCCCGGAGATGAAATCTCACTCCTCGTCGTTTAGTGAGAAATCAGACTGTGATAGCTTCAATGGAGTTGATCATCAAATTGAATTTGAGAATCATAGCGAACGCCCGATGGAGGAAGTGTCATCGTTGGATTTTGAGGGAGAGAGGTCATACCTTCTCGGCCTTTTGACTGATCTCGAGAAGAAAATGAGTGCAGAAAGAGAAACTAACTACTCAGACTTGGAGATGATGAGGAATGATGATGAAAGGAGAGGTAATTAATTGATCAAATTTTCTTTCTTCTTGTCACTTTCTTTGGCTTATTCCTCTATGCTTCTCGTGCTGCAGAGGGGGGCGGAAATAAAGCTACACTTAATAGAGAGGTATCTATGATTAAGGAGAGGTTAAGAGTTGTTGAAGCAGACAGTGGCTTCTTGAAGCACGCTGCTAAGACGATGCAAATAGGAGATGAAGGTGCTAAGCTCTTGATGGAGATAGCTGAACATCTCCGCGCCCTTAGACAAACTGCCAAATCTTCGTCAGCATAAATAGATGCTTGAACTTAAGTCATGCAGGTATGGACAAAGTTTCAAGAAAGCTTTCTTCTGTCTTGATAGACTTATACAAGCAATTATGCAACTTATGTAGGAATCTGAATCGAGAATCTTATACTTAGATACCATTGTTGGCATTTTCAGGTGACAGTAGGCAAAAGAGGGAATGAGCAAGAAGGCCAAGTGAGAAGGATGGTTTTCTTCTGAAACTCTCTCCCACATGGAAATACTCTGATGATGATGATGATAAGAATCTTGTAGGCTGTATGCAGCAACCACAGTTACAAGTTTAGGTTTTACGTGCTTTAGAGTCAGTCTGTGTATCGATCATCGCATAGATAGTGAAGGAGGGCATGTAAGATTTGAAGCCGGTTTAGCTACACTTTTAGCTATAGAACACCAAACTGTCTTACCTTTTCAATCTAAACTACTAAAGGATCTGAAAGCTTTAGATACTCGTGAAACATAAATTTGCAAATAAATTTGTCATCGAAGGTGAAACGACTTTGATTCGAATTGAAGCAAATAAGGTGAAGAAGGCAAAATATAATTATACTATAAAATAGAAGTTTTTGTATTAACTAGACTTGCACAGGAGTCATTTTCATACAACTTTTCTTCAAGAACTGCACGACATGATTAATCTTCAGAAATTTGGCTGTTTTTCATAGTCATATATCACAAAATAATCTATGCGCAAAAATTGGAGACCTTAACTGGTTTTTGTGAACTCTGTAATAAAAACTATTCCAACTTGTGTTAAATTTACCTAGTCCTTGTAAGAAACCTAGCATCCTACTAAACATGTTATTTGTTCCTACTTAGCTAATGAAATGAATGAAAAGACAAACAGAAAAGTCAAATTGTAAGGTTTATTATCTTTTAAGCTCAAGTATGGCATACTTCTTGCTTTATTTTTCATATTTTGTTCTGCAGTTGACTGATTCTTTCAGTCTGCTTCATTACTATCAGCAAGGCTGAGAGGGACTGGACAAAATATCTGGGCTGCCTGATCAAGAATTCTGACCCCGTCCCATTACAATAACGTGCTCAGTGAAGATCTGTGCTTCCACCTCTCCTCATCATGCAACCTTTTCAATTCATGATCATGATTCAAGAAGCCAACTACTCTAGATTACGACTTTAAAATAGTTTAACTTTTTGCTTCTGACTTTCATGCATCATGGCCTATAAATCAAACTCTTCAACAATAGACAAAGATTACTTGCTCACACTATATGGCTTCCACAGTTAGCCAATCACCTAATCACACAATCCTGATTCTACTCTTCTCCACCCTTGTACTAACATTACCACTGCCTTCGCTCTCTTCAGATCCTGATCCAGTGCAGGACTTCTGCATTGCTGATCTCCAAGGACAGATTTCAGTTAACGGCTTTCCCTGCAAACCATCCACAAACGTGACATCAAGCGACTTCTTCTATAATGGTCTAGCAAAAGAGGGAGACACCAACGGTCCCTTTGGAAGCAATGTGGTGCAGGGCAATGTTCTTGCATTCCCAGCCTTGAACACTCTAGGGATCTCCATGAACAGGGTCGACATAGCTCCCGGTGGCCTCAACCCTCCCCACTCACACCCTCGAGCCACAGAGTCGGGTATAGTCATTCAAGGGCAGCTTCTAGTGGGGATGATCAGCACCACCAACGTGTTCTATGCCAAAAACTTGACTGCAGGGGAGATGTTTGTGATCCCAAGAGGACTAGTGCATTTTCAGATGAACTTTGGGAAGGAGAAGGCACTGATTTACACTGCTTTCAACAGCCATTTACCTGGAGCTGTTATTGTGTCTTTGAATCTGTTTGGTTCGAGACCTTCTGTCCCAGACGACGTTCTCACAAAAGCTTTCCAAGTTGATCAATCTGTTATTGATCAAATTAAGTCCAAATTTGGTTGAGTTCTGTTCTTTCTTTGGTTTATGTTTTCATTCTGAGTTGTGATCTATGGTTGTTCTGTTGCAAGATGCGAAATAAGGTTGTCTTGTTCTATGTTTTTTTCTCCTTTCTGTTTTTCTCATGTAGCCAAGTCGACTGAATTTACAAAATAACAAGCATCATTATTTCTGTGAAATATGATTTGTTGGGATTTATAAAGTCAATGCTATTTGCTGCAAAGTAGTTGAAGGTAGAATACTCCTTGCATTTGATTGGTTTACTGAACCTAATGATAGAAAATGATCTTGTAAAATATTGTTATCAAACAAGACTAGTAGGCTGAGTCTTGCTAACTAACTCCACCTAATTTATCTACACGTTGAAACTTTGTTAATTTGTTGATTTTGGGGTATCGAATCACTAGTTAATTAAAGTATAACTAGATAATTAATAATTTAGGTATCAAATCAAGAATTTATGTTTTCAAGCAAGTTTTACTAATGAGTTCCCTTAAGCGTTAGTCGAGGAGGTTCACCCACGTATATATCATGAAGGCTTTCTGCATGCACAAAAAGGTGCACGTTTCTCATGTACTAATACTAATTACAGCATGAAACCAGGAAACCTATGAAGTGTGAATTCGAGGAGGATATATATATATTACGTATGCAGTAGTGAATGAAGTTGAATGTGCAGAAGTGGGCTTAATTTACTTAACCATGGTGGATCCAGGAAATAATAATGTGAGGTGGCCTCTCCCATGGAATTTTCTTCTCATTCTCATTCTTCTCCCTCTTCTGCTTCTCCTTTTTCTTCTGCTTCTCCTTCTTCTTCTTCTACTGCTCATCTTCCTCCTCCTCTTACTCCTTTGTATCCTTCCTCTGCTCCTCCTCCTCCCACACCTCTTTGTTATGCTTCTCTTACTCTTTATCTCCCTCTCCCTTCTCTTCCTTCTGCTTCTTCTTCTCTTTCTGCTCTTCCTTCTCCTTCCAATTCTCCTCTCCCTCTTGCTCATACTCCTCCTACTCCTCCTCCTCCTCCTTTTCACACTTCTTTTTCTCCTTCTCATTCTCCTTCTATTCCTCCTGCCTCACCTTCTCTTACTCTCTCCTCTGCCTCTCCTCCTCCTCCTCTTTCTTTTTATTCTTCTCCTCCTCATATTTCTTCTCCTTCTCCTCCTTCTTCTTATCATTTTTCTCCTCCTTCTCCTCAATCTCCTTCTTCTTCCCTTAGTTTTATAATTGATGAACTCTATTCCTATATATGTTTTATTAATATTAACTTCTTACCAATTTTCTAACATGCACCTAAATTATAATTCAATAAGCTTAATTAAAACGTAAACATTGTATAAATGGATATGAACACTAGCAGTCTTGCAGCATACTCTGCAGATATGATAAGGATCCTCAATCGTGCAGGAGCAAATAATCCTCTGGTGCAATTTTATTTCCAAAATTTGTTTGGCATGCAATTGTTGTTTTTATTTATGTGATTCAATTGATACGAAAAAAGAAATCCATTTATATTAATAACTACGAAGTACTAGTAATTATGATAAAAATAATTAAATCATAAAAGTAAATGATTAGTACAAAGTAAAATTTGAATATGACAGATGTTTAATAAATTTTAATTATGAAAAATCAACCCTAATGTTACTCCCGATACGAGTAATCTGGTGTATGGGGAAATACACCAGTTTCAAATTTTTAGATTAAGAGCTATTTTTCAGTGAATGATCAGTACTGAGTGGAGGTAACTTCAGTATAAGAGTAAACTTAGATAGCAATCATTCAGTTTACAACAAGTGTTGGACTGATTGACTAATATCTTAAGTATAACAATGCGGAAGTGGTGATTTTAAATACTTACTCGTTTATCAGAAATCTTAATGATATTGTTTCAGTTATCTTTTAATCAATATTCAGTATATGCAATTTAGCGTGGTTCGAAGATAAAAACTCATACGTCCACGATTCTCGAAGTGACTCGAGGGTTTCCAACTAAATTGGATAAGTCTTACAGTGATCAACCTTGAAGGTTTGATTTACAGTTGAGTCTAATCACTTCCAACTATAAACACTAAGGCTAAAGTTAGAACTATTCTTTGGTTACAGATAATCGCTAAGAACACGCTAAGGAATTACAGAGAAAGCTTGAGTGTTCTAAGATAGAGAATTTTAGAGCGATTGAAAGCTTGAGAGTGTTGAATGCATATGAAAACTTAGTAACCGGTGTCTTGAAACGTTTGAAGTGGTGAGACATTTATAGGACTCTTTTGAAAATATATCCGTAGTAGAAGAGCGGCGTCCGAAGCTTTGAAATTCTTCTTGTTGGAGTCGTCGACCTTATTTTTACTATTTTTGGTGTCTGCAAATTGGATATGGTTTACCTGCTTTTAGATCTTTTCCAGAAGTGGTAAGACTATATTTATCAATGACACTACACAATCTTGACAACCCAATCATCCAAATAAATTATTAATTTATCTCTCTTCCATCTATACAACCTACAACTTAACCCATTTTCACAACTTTTCTACTTTATGCATGACACCAACTCATAATATATTTTTTTTTATATTTATTCATATATACAAATATATATAAATAAATTAATTATATATTAATTATTATTTAAAAATTTTAATTTACGATTATAATAATTAATTATTTCATAACAAACAATATATTTATTAATTCTACATCAAATACTTATGAAAACTATACATAATTGAAACTAAATAAATCAAACTATAAATATATGCATTAGATAATAAATTACAAAACTAATAAATAAACCACATTGCATATTAATTATTAGTGATGAAATAAAATTAAAATATTGAGAAATATGTTAGAAAATAGATGAAATTTGATTATGCTTCAAAATATATGAATATGCTACTCTATTTATAGAGAATTTAATATCATGAATTTTCATATATTTTTTTATATATTTTTGATAAATATTATTTAAAATAATTAATATATAAAAACTAAAATCAATATATTTGAGAATCCAGTAATATTGTGTCACTTGGCACAATATTACTAGATAACCATTTTAATTAATAGGTTGCTAGCCAATCCTTTTTTGAGTGTCATGATATTGTATTTCATTTTGATTTATTTTTTAGTTATTCTTTTTTGTCTTTTAGTTATGACACTTATTTGGGTGTCATTGTTAAACATAGTGTAACCCTTATGAGAGGTGGTTGACCATCTTTAGTAGTTAGATTCCAGTACAATAAACTTCAGTGCAGAACTTCAGTAGACAGGAACTTCACACTTCAACATTTCTGAATTTTAATTCTTTTAGGGAGGACCTTGAGGAGAGGTTCCTTTAGAATTGACTATTTACTGAGTTAGTTAAACTTCAGTGTTCGTCTTAAATATTCAGTCTTAAATTTTTTGGTATTGATGACCTGTAAAATGAACTTATTAACATTTAAATTCTTAAAAACTAAGATTTAGATCAGATTTCAATTTTTAACTTAATACATCTTTTAAAAGAAATTTTGAAATTTTAATCAAAACACTTATAAATATTTTCCTAACACCTAATAAGGGTAAATGATAGACATAAAGATAATATAATAAATCATAATATAAGGTGAGTAACTAAAAATTAAAGCATTATGAAGAAAATGAGAAGACATTTTTCTAGTCTTCGTACATATGCATAGAAGAGATTCGTGTCCCACTATTATCTTTTTAATTAATACTATTTTTTAATATAATAAATTATAATTCATAATTATTTTAATTTTTGTTTTTAAAGTATATATTTTATTTTTTATTAATTTTTAATTTATGATTCCAAACAATCAATTAAAACTGATGTTAAATGTAATATATATATATATATATATATATATATCATATTTAGGGGAATGAATCCTAATACTAACTATAAAATAAAATTGAAGTATATAAAACTAATTTTAAAAGTAAAATTTAAAAAATATGTATGAGACACAAAATAGAATACTTAATCTCATTTAACATATACATAGCTCCTTCATTTTGGGGGATGTTTTTATAATTCAATCATGGGTTAATTTTTTAAGGGTAGAAAAGTAATTAAATTCTGTAAACTTAGGTTGGGTTGGATATTAATTAATAATTGGGTAGCGTAGACAGACTTTTCAAGTCAATGGCAAGAGTAAGACTATTAATTATTTTATTTTATTATTGAGACAAGAAAACTCGTTAATTGACACAAATGAGGTTTAATGTTTTCTTATTGTGTTCACAATTTATATTTCACAATCAAGTTTAAATTTACTTTTTGATTTTAATTTTATGTATGGGGTATTAAAAGTTAAAACACACACTTTATTAAATACAATGAGTAATTTTTACTCATTAACATTTATATACAGTATTAGAGTTCATCTCACCCAAATATGCATGGTACACAATTATTTTAAATAATGTCTCGCTCTTATTTAGTTTTTAAAAAAAATTAGTTTTTTTCAAATAGTTTCTAATTATGAATTATCATAAAAAAATATTTTATTTTTTATTTATTAGTATATATGGCTGCATAAATTTTCTATTTTTTGATGGAAAATTTCTCAGATTTTCTACTAAATAACCAAAAGATATTGTGGACGTCAATATTATAGTCTTTGACAATTGAGAAAAATATATAAATGAACAAAAACGAGCTTAATCGACATTGTTGTAGACGTTTGCTGCAAAAATTACCGTCATTAAATTATCCAAACAAAAAGAAAAAGCCCTTTTTAAACTTAATTAAGAAAAGATACTTCCTCACTATTGAAAGATATATGAAGCTAAAGAAGATAAATGTATCTTTATTGAAATGATAGAACAAGTAATGAAGATATAAAGAACTCAAGCAACATAAGGGTCCTTCATATAAACATATGAAACTAGAGAAACTACCTACAACAAACTAACTAACAAAATAACCACCACAAAGCTATTTAATTAACTCTTAGCACACACAACTAAACTTGAACCGTAAATGCATGGTGCATAACATTATGATACACCAATACTCATGCATTTTAAAGATACTTCCTGAACAATCTAACCTACACTCTTAAAAAATTGTATTTTGTATGAAAATGAAAAACATTTCAACCTATACGAGTGACTAGTGAGTAGGTAAATTACTCCTCATGCATGCACGTATTCAGACATATTAGATATATGATCTTATTCGTATATTTAATTTCTTTTAATCGGCATTGATATTAATTCATTTTTGTCATCTACACAAATTAAGTGTACCTTCAGATATGGGCTACTTACGTGGAAAAGTAAACTGGTGTTGAAAACTTAATTTGTAGCTTGAGTGGGATATATAGTCATTGGACGACTGGACTTTTAAGTTTCAAATACGGACTTTGTTTAAATAAATAAAAGCAATTTGTGGAAAACTTCTACTCCCTCCCTCAACTCTCACCGTCCACGGACTTCCAACATTACCTATTTATTTTTTCCATTTTACCTTTTTTCTTGAGAAACAAATCCATAATACCTTGCGCTACAGCTACATTATCTATCTTCGATTTTTCATAATAATTTGTAAATCTGATATGGAAAATTACTACCACTCCATGCATAAAATCAGATATGTAAATCCATAATATCTTGTGGCACCTACAGAATATAAATTATGAGAGAATTCTTAATTGAAAAATGTTATAATTAATTATTTAAGATATAAAATTATATTTTCTTAAACCATAATCATCACACGTCAAAAGACACTCCTTAACGTAATAGAAAATTTTAAACTATTAGACCATATATAGAGGATATCATTTTGCAAAAACGGTATGCAATTTTACCTAAAATTATAAGGAAAATTTATTTAGATCAATATTGAGTAAGTGAAGGGTCAGGAATTACCTATATAAGCTGATATGAGAGCTATGCAGTTGGTACAAATAAAAAAAAAAAAGAAACAGAATCACACAGAGAAAGTAGAAGTGATGAGTTGGTGCAGGTGGGTGGTGAATTCTCATATAGCTGCTATGATGATCATCAACACGAGCATAATGTGGAGTGAAGCAGCAGGGATTAGTATTGTTTCAAATTCAAGCAGAGAAAGGGAGGCATTGATGGATTTTAAGTGGCCTCATAGCAACTCCACAACCCATCATTGCGAGTGGAGTGGCATTACTTGTGACGATGATGGTGATGTTGCAGAGATAAGCCTCCAAGGGTTTGCTTTTCCATATACTTGCATGTTTGGTAGTGATAGTATGTATGATTGTCATTTGGATCTTCTTGCTTTTCCATTTATAACCAGAGTTCATGTCGCCTCATGTGGTCTCTTTGGAGCTATACCTCAAGATATAGGTTCCCTATCCAGACTAACTTATCTCAATGTGTCTCGTAATAAACTAGACTCTCCGCTGCCTCCTTCCTTGCCAAATCTCACTCAATTACAGATCTTAGATATTTCTTCCACTCTTATTAACGCTGTCATTCCGCCTGAGATAGGAAGCTTAAAAAAGCTCCAGTATCTCGATTTCTCTCGCAATCTACTCTACAGTGAGTTGCCTCCTTCATTAGGAAACCTAGAGCATTTGGTTTTCCTTGATTTCTCTTACAATAGGATCAATGCCTCTCTGCCCTCAACTATGAGCCGATTGAACAAATTACAGTTCTTAAAATTACGCTACAATAGCTTGGAAGGTGCTTTTGAAGCAGGGGTGGAAAAGCTTCCTAACATCAAATTTATAGACCTGAGTGGGAATTTAATCTCAGGAAAGATACCTCTACAATTTGGAAACGTTCCTAAAGCGAAATTTCTAAACATCGATCTTTCTGGGAACCTTCTCTCTGGTAGAGTTCCCAACTCTCTTTCGTATTTGAATGGAATTGATTTGGCCGTAAATAATTTGAAGGGCCGCATTCCAAGCAGCGTGTGGCTTAAGTTTCCCGAGGAATCGTTTTCTTACAACTCCAAGCTACTTCCTCCAACTGCAAAAAGATCCATAATTTCCAAGAGAATTGTTTCTTCTCTAGCTTCTGCATTTGTGTTCAATTTTCTTGGTAATCTTATACATATGCTTCTTAAAGAGAAACAAAGCAGGCTCTGTCACACCTGATCTCAAACATGGCGACATATTCAACATCTGGAACTACGATGGAAAGATGGCGTATGAAGACATCATCAAGGCAACATCAGACTTTGATCTGGAATACTGCATCGGAACTGGAGGCTACGGGAGCGTCTACAGAGCTCAACTACCCAGCGGAAGAGTTGTTGCAGTTAAAAAGCTTCATAGATTTGAAGGTGAGAATCCAAATTATGACATGTGTTTTAGGAACGAAGCAAATGTTCTCTCTGAAATACGTCATCGACATATTGTAAAGCTATTTGGCTTTTGTCTGCACCAACGGAGCATGTTTCTCATGTATGAGTACATGGAAAGAGGGAGCTTGTTTAGTGTGTTCAAGGATGAAGATGAAGCTGTCGAGCTGAGTTGGGTGAAGAGGGTAAATATAGTGAAGGCCATTGCTAATGCGCTCTCTTACATGCATCACGACTGCAACCCCTCAATTTTACATAGAGACATTTCTAGCAGTAACATACTCTTGAATTCAGTGTTTGAAGCTTTTGTATCTGATTTTGGAACTGCAAGATTGTTGGATCCGGATTCATCCAATCAAACTCTAGTTGTGGGAACTCGTGATTATATCGCACCAGGTTTGCATATAGTAGTTTCAGTTAACATACTTTTCATCAAAAATCGGTTTCCAGTTTCCACATCTATCTGTAATTTTGATGTTATGTTACATGGCTGCAGAACTAGCCTTTACGATGGCAGTTACAGAAAAATGTGATGTGTACAGCTTCGGAGTGGTGGCTCTAGAAATCATGTTTGGAGATCATCCTGGGGATTTTCTTTCCACAACACAAAACTGGATGCTGCAAGAATTGTTAGATAAGAGGATAGCATCTCCAGATGAAGATGTAAGAGTGTCGAGGGAAGTTGTTGGTGTGGTGAGGACTGCACTGAAATGCATAAGGTCCGATCCAAAGCGGAGACCGTCAATGAAGGAGGTGTCTCACAAACTTTCTGATCACCCGCCACCAATGCCAATGCCCTTCCGCTCCATATCAATGTTACATCTCATGCATTCTGATTAATTGAGCATCTCTCTTTTTTAATCTTGTTCATTTCTATTGCTTGTATGGTGTTTAAGTGTAGGGATGATCACAAGTGGATCAATAGCCTTCTTCAGCTAGTTTCTCTGTTTTCAGTATTCTCCTTTTTTTTACCCTATGATCTATATATAATCTGCATGCTAAGGAAATAATATATTGGACTCAAATTTTGTGATGATATGGCAGGTGAAGATGGCATTACATACAAGTTAAACTTAAATCCATCCTAAGGACTAACCACTGCAAGAAACCTTGCAGAAAAAGAACATTAGTTTTTCTTCACTTCATCTCCATAGAATGCTTGATCCAAAATCTGATTCTTCTACTTTAATTTCTCTACAAACTTACAGAAATATTACAAGTTAAAGATGGCTGAGGACTTTATAGAAACCTAAATTATTGTAGGTGGTGGTGGTGATGGGGAAACAAGTTTGAGTAATTTATTTGACCAATTCCTTTGATGATTTGCTCAATTGCAACACTTGTTGAGGTTCTTGTGGATGTACAGTAGGTCCCTAAATATACCACTTGATATGAGCTCACAAATGCAGTTTCGTCCCTTTATGTACATTCTCTTATAAATGGATGTACAGTATTTCCCTAAATATATTTGAAATAGGTTGCTTTTGATTCTATATAATTATTTTTGTTATAATTCACACACACACACATAATGTGGATGAGAAAAGCATATATTGTCAAAGTGAGATCTATTAAACAAATAGGCCTTCAACCTTTTTCCTTTTCAGTTTTCAATCTCTCTCAAAGATAAGTTCTCAAATTTGTGTTAAAGACTTAAAGTATGTGAGATACTTTCCCATATTTAAATGGAATCTCAAACTTTATACGTCAGCTCAGTTTGTTTCACTTTTGTAAGTAAAATATGAAAAAATATATAGTAATGTAAAATATGAAAAAGTGATAATATCCACGTATTATAAAGAATTATTTTTATCATGTTTTAAAACAATTTAATATTAATAGGATAGCTCAAAAATGAAAATAAGTTACTCTTTAGAATGTGACCATAAACACCACAAAACATTGACCTAATTTAACCAAATGAAAATGTGTAATGCTCAATTCTCCAAAAGAAATACACCAACTTATTTTACTACACCAATCAATTTGTGATTGAAGTGTTCCACTTCAAATACTGCATAGTGAAGTGGAGAAGCCAGATTAAAGTGTGGTGTGATTAACGTTTAAGATCACATTTATCTCAAATAAATCCAAAATTATACGGATACCACCCTCCAATTCCATATTTTTATTAAATAATATTGTAAACGAATTGATTTATTATGACATATTCGAATATTCAAATCGAATTATTTGATTTTATTTTTTAATATATTAAATAATAATATTTAAAAATATTAAATTTAAAATTCGATCTAATTCGAAATTTTACTATAACAAAAATTAAAAATTATGTTGAAATTTATTTTTTAATATACAAAATAAATTTTGTATTTAAACAATTATATGTAAATATATTTTTAAATATTTATTTAAATATAAATCTTAATATATAAATGTATTATTTATATATTTAATTGAATATTTACGAATATTAAATCATATATTCGAATTCAAATTAATAAATTTCGAATCGAATCGCGAATCGAACCAAAACTATTTGATTCGTTTGCAACCCTACAGTCCTAGGGTCGTACCTATCAATATACCCTTTTCCCCTCGCCTATTTTTCATGCTATAAAACACACACACACACAGGTTCCATCCAATTCCCTTACTACTATTCTCATTTTATGAACTTTCATTTAAGTAAATCCACCATCCTTTCTAAATAACAATTAACAATCAAACTTACCCTTCAATAAATTATCATCCCCATATTCTGCATGCCGGAGTCGTGGAGAGCAGCAGGATCTGCCTTCGTAACCTTCATCTTCTTCTGGGACATGTTCCGTCACTACCTCGAGAGATGCACCACAAGGCTGTCTGGATTCTTGAATCCTTAATTCAGATCTCCATCCATGAGTACACTGGGAGTCATCTGAGGCTTCACAAGGCCTACAGCATTGTCGATGCCTACCTGAGTTTGAATTCCACAGATGCCAAGCTGACTGAAGGCGGAGATGACAAAGGACAATGAGAACAAGCTAATGCTGAGCATGAACAAGTACAAGAAAACGACGGACATGTTCAAGGGAAGGTCTCGCCTCCATCGCAAGCTGGGTCGATTTCATACAACCCGGAGCCTGATAGGCGGTACTACAAGCTCAAGTTTCACAAACGGCTAAACCAATCAATGTGATAGAGGATATTGACTGCTCCCTCGACTTAACAGGACAGGAAGAAGAAAGAGGAGAAACCTATAGATGAGAATGGCGAAAAAGTCGAAAAAATAAGTTCTAGCAAAGAAAAGGAAGAGAATGGCAGCAAGGTCACTCTCTCTAGCCTGCTGAATTTCATAGACGGCTTGTGGTATGCCTGTGCGGGGGAGAGACTAATAGTATTCACAACAAACTACATAGATAAGCTTGACCCAGCCCTTATGAGAAGAGGTTGGATGGATAAACATATCGAGTATCTTAATGCAATACAAAGGATTTAAAGTGCTCGCAAAAGAATTACCTGGAACTCGAAGCGCACCCATTGTTGCAAACAAGCAAGAAGCTGATTGAGCAGGTAGAGATAACTCCAGCTGATGTTGCTGAAAACCTCATGCCAAAATCTGAAAAAGGAAGTCCAGAGCGATGGAAACAAAGAACAGAAAATGCACAGAAGTTAAAGATGCAGAGACCAACAACAGTGCAGCTGCCGTATAAGGAATTCATGCTACATAATCAGTATGTAATAATAAACTGGTTAAGTTCTTGAAAGAGCAATGTAGAGACTCCGACTATATATTTATGTGTCTAGACATACTAGTATTAGTGTAAATCAAAGAAATGTATGAACGAGCCAAGGGGTCTAATAAAACGCAAATTCTTTTGTTACAAGTATTAGTTAAGTTATTGTACAACGTCTGGATCAGAAGAGTAAGAACTCCCAACAGATTTTCCAATCCATATCTCATCCGTGCCTTTTCTTTTTTGAATGTAAAACATACTGTAGAACGACTTAATCTACATCATCTTCTCAGCAACGAGCTACTCCCAGCAGTAGAAGATAAATACACTGCTCGAGGGATATCGCTTGAGTTTAAGCAACTAAGGACTCTCCAATAGATGCTTCCTTCATGAGTCGGCCACAACCAAATATGTAGAATTCATCAACCAGACGTATCAGCTTCACCAAGGTAAAACTTATTAAACCTCAATTTTTGGCAAAAGGTAAGTTCAGAAATCATCTCTGTCTTCGTCTCTCATCGAGTTGGGGCCATCATCAAACCCAGAACCTGGAGCAAGTTCATTTAAATCAAGAAAGCGTCTTTTCCTCACCCCGTCAACTTCTTCATCTCTGTGAATCTCTTGTTCTGGAGGAACGGGTGGCTTTTGATCAACCGCCTCAGGTTGCTGCTCCTGCTCGATCGGCTGATCAGCATGAATATCCTCCTGGTCATTGTTTTTCTCATCAGAATCTTGGGTACCTCTTGAGACCTCTGGACCACCACTTGAGTATGAGGGATCGGGCTCGGGTTCATCTAGCGCATTTGGTTTCTCGGGTTTCATTTGCTCGGTGTCAGATTCAGACATCTCATATTGTCTATAATTGATACAATTTCTGGTGGCCCTTTTACTTCGCCTGAGACCTGACTGAAGGTCACCAACTGACCTCAGTTTGGTCTCCCTTCGAGTTCGACCTGGCAATCGTTTGGTTCGTCGGGGCACATCGCTATTGTCACTGGAACTTGAGACATCATCCTCTTCTTCTTCTTCCTCTTCAGGATTTTCTTCCTCCCAGTGATACTCTTCATCACCTTCAGAGCTACTAGACATCTTCCTTCGCTTCTTTCTTTTAAGATATTCATCATCATAAACCACTTCACCAACTATATCATCATCGCTGTCAAAATCTGCCTCATTATCTGAGACTGCTTCCACATAGTCTTTCATTGAATAACGTTGAGGCCTTTGCCTCCGGCGATCGCTACAATCCATGAAGAGACAAATGAGTTTACAAACTTATAAAGAATGATAAGAGAATTGCAAGCATACAGAAAATTTTCAAGGAAAACAATTCTCATACCTCCTGTCCAATGTTTCAGTTTTCTGGTCTTCAAATTCATCATATTCATCATCATCATCATAAGGAGACTTTGGAGAAACTGCTGTAACTGAGAGGTTTTGAGAAAGGTTTGAAGTGCCATCCGATCTACCATTTCTGGAAAATTCATGTTTCATAAGAGGATCTCTGCCATCAGAAGGTTCTGGAGAATGCTGCTTCTTCCTGGTAGAGATTATAAGAAATAAAGATGAAGAATTTGCAAAATTAAATGTAAGGAGAGTAAAGTTACAAGTTGTTCATAGAAATTCTGGTGCTAGGATCCTTACTTGGTGACCTTTAGAGCTTCATTTATTGATCGATCATAATCATCTGCAAAAATGTAAGATTGATAGTTAAAATTAACGGTGGAGTTCAAAATCTTTAATACACATATTAAGATCCATTTACTTCGCCATATGAAGAAGCATGGAAAATTTTAGAGAGAGCTGGATGTCCGGAGAAACTCTCAATCATCACCCACTAAGCTAGATGTATGGCATAGTAACCTGTTACCCTACTATACTCAGAAGTCCCAACAATTTGTTAGGCTTCACAGGATGAAGTATTAAACTTCATGCTACTAGCAATCTATCTTTTTGTCACCAGCATCAAGAAACAGACACAAAAATTTTACGAATATATAAGTTGTGCTTGTGCCCACATATTTCTTATTAAACTAGTCTGATTAGTATGAGAAGGCCTGTTGCCTGAAGGGATGGGGAGGAAGGAAGCATAAAACAAGTTTGACAAGTTCCATAAAATTTATCATTTCAGAGAAATTTCAGGTTCCATTTCCAACTCATTAGTGAATTAAAAATTAATACATAACACAAAATAAGGGAGGGCATCGAGTATACGGCACATACCGAAAGTATAGGTCACAGGTTTTCTATCACGGAGGGAACGTCCGGCTGCAATACCATCCATGCCAATCATGTTATCAAGCATAAGTGCTTGTCTATGCTGCTTCTTTAACAGTTTCTCCTTCCTCTGCATAAAAATACTTCTTAGAATCAATCACCAAACACAAAACAACTTAAGACTAACAAGATGTTCTCTTTGAGAAAAGGATCGTGATCACAAAATGGAGATTATGACCAGAACAAAAGAAAATGCAGGGGAGATTTACTACCTTGTGAACCTTCTCAATTTCGGGAAGCATGCCATTTTTCAATTTCTTCCCAACAGAAACCTCTGTTCTATTTTTACTGGAAAAGAGCTTCTCCTGCAAGCAACAGGGGTAGAATTGAAAATGAAAACCATGTGCCATAATGTAAAGTCAAGTTGATCATGCATGTATATGAGGCCACACAATGAGCCCGGTGATTTTCCCAGTTGACTTTCACCCACAAATATGGTCCCTTAAATCCTATACCTGTGCATTTTCCCAGTTAATTTTCACCCACAAAGCTTGTACGCACCCAGACGATGGTTGTGAACTTGTGTTTCATATTATGTGCAAATGTGTTAAGAGAATTCATATAATATTATCCCGAGTATGGATGCGAAAATATCCAACTCATAGAAATGGTTAATTTAAATGAACCATTAGCCACAGTGGTCTCCATTGGCCATTAGATATCATAATGGGAGACTTAAATTTGTTCACTAGTTCGATAACAGTCATATTTCCAGCTTGGCACTATTCAAGAACTTGAAATGAATTTCGTTCTTCAAGTTAAGGATATTGCTTATAATAAAAATAATTATCATTGCACTAGCTGAGGTTCGCTCAACATCCCAAGAAAGGATTTTTCACTTTTACAACTTCCAAACTAGTTTGATATAGCTACTAGCTAGTTACGGGTAGTAAGAGATATAGTTTAAAGATCTAGGTTTCACATTTTTTGCAGTATCCTCAAATGACGCAAAGCCAAGCAATTGGCATATATAGCCATTACATGCAACTCCAATCGAATTTAAGTATGATTAGATTTTAATCAATTGACAGCTTTTGCCAGTTTACAGTACAAAACCAGTTAGCAGCATCTGCTAGACTACTACAGACTGCCAAGAGAACTTAGGATTGACTAATATACTGTAATGGATCTGAATTTTGAATATCTTATGATGGTCGTCAAACACAAACCCCTCAAGGCTATTTTCTATGCAATGTCATTAAATGGGACATATATTCATGTGTTCCTTTTGCAGAATTCAATTCAATGGAAAGCAAAAAAGAATAAAGAGAAGGATGCTCAAGAAATACTGACACATAACAACAGGAATAGACCATATTCAGAACTTACAGAAACATTCAGGAATTCATCTAAATTAGTAGCGACTGCTTCCCATTGATATGATGAATGGGGAATAGGAGGAATATTTCTTCCCTTCCCTTTTTTAACCTCAACTTTTCTAATTTCTCTGTATAGTCGATGGCCAATGATTGGATCATCTTCATACCTAGACAGTAGACAGTAAGAAGCATCTATAAATAACTTAAAAGAAAATATCTACACAATGAAGTGATCATATACAGGGCTCGTAAAACAGTCAGTCATGCAAGATAAAAAGACACACCACAAATAGATGTAAACCATAAGAGTTACTGTTTTCATGAAAAACAAAATGGGATCTATAATAAAGGATTGTAGTTTACCAATACGAGACTCCATAAGAATCACCCCCTAGGCGCTCTTTGCGAAATGATGAGACCTGAGCACCATGTTTTATTGAGTCTTCTATATAGTAACGTATATCTTCTTGCTGCAGAAGACAACCTCAATTAATTTGGCATTATTAGTATTAAGTGTCCAAATTTTTTATGCAAAAACACATGAAAAGAAGATTCAGTAGCTTCATAAAAAAGAGAGCCATTAAGATGGGATATTTTTCCAGATAAAACAAAGCAAGGAGTTCCATACAATTTGTGACGGCGTATCACATAAGTAAAAAGAACTCTGATGAAAATATTATGACAAGTCACTTGTTGCCAAATGAGCTATTCACACTATAACATCATGACTTGAGATAGAAAGGGATGAGACATGTTTTGTTCATGAGCATTTTGTTGCTCAGCTGATTAACCATGCCTTTCTAGTAAACTTCCCAAACTCTACCTCATAACACTTTCATCCTCTTGATAAGATATAGAACACGTTTTTCTTAATTTTACCAGGGTGCAAATTGCAATGAGAATAGCAAAATAGATTCCACCAACTCGATATGAGTAGGGACTAAGAAGGTATGATTGCAACTGGAAACCACAGTATAGAAGGTATAGAAGACCAACCTATGATAAATATTAAAAGTGAAATTCTCACCGACATTTAACAAGTATATTTTCAACGAACATTTGGACCAAGAAATAGTAAAATATCAAAAGCATATCTTACTATTCTCATTCAAGATCCACTACTAAAATGATTTAGAAATATTTATACCTCAACCCGAATATCGCATAATGCCTTCAGAATAACCACCCGAACCCCAGGATCAAGCAAAGTGTATGCCTCAATTTCAGTCCTAAAACAAACAAAAATTGAACTCTTTAGAGCATGTAAGCATGTGTCTCTGGCAAACAAGTCTTAAATGAAAAAAGAAGTTGAAATGATGAGAATGAATACTCACCCATGTGATGCAACTATAGGTAGATCTCCTTCTGCAACCTGCAGCAGATAACCACACTAAGTAAATCCAGCATTACTATCAGAAAGATTGTTTAAAAGTGTCAATTATGAGATTACCCAGTGCCACCAATCCCTCAGCTTTCTACATAATACTGTGATCCAAGTAGCATGATTAAGTGCCATTCTGGTAACAGGAGGAATTGCCTAGGAAAAGCAGAAAAAACCACATAAGAAAACTGGTAAGGATGTTAATGCCAATGCTTAGTAAACAAAATTCTGATAACTATATATACATGGTCAAAATGAAGCAAATGAAACACGACAAGTCAAGTATTTATCACCATAATGGTCGAATTTATGATGATGAGATATTTTGATATAGTTGCTGAGTAGGATTATTACAAAATGTAGTTTACAAGACACAATGAAGAGAGTTCATAAATAAACATGTATACTTGTGACATTTCCTACAAAAATAAAATTTAAACTATAAGTGAAATAGCAGTAATCCTGCTCCAGATTGGTGAAAACTATGTCGTTTGGGAAACTTAAATTGAAGACTTAAATCTTCTATAATCAATAATATTTCTTATCAGAGAATCATCTTGCACCATCATTGTTGTAATCCTACAAATTTGGTAAGATGAAGCTAAAAATGCACAAATGCATTGAACAAGTTGCAAACAACTAAATAAATCCAGGAAGAAGAAAGGCAAATGCAACTTAAGTAACACCTCTAGATCAATTTATTAGTTTTTTTCCTTTTCTCGGAATAGTTATACACAAGAATCACATTGGCATAGATTAACAACTAAAAGCATGTAGTTCCCATATACAGGCACGATATTGCCATATTGATCATCTTGTCACATGTGCTGACCATGTCCCAGTGGCAAAAATAGTCTTCAGTTATTGTCATCTATATTTTCCCAATTCTATAACAGGGTTTCCTTTCCACAACTTTTTCTATTAAAACAAAGTAGCTTCACTAAACAAAATCACAATGCACTTGAGAAAAATATAAGATAGGATTTCCCAGTGATTTCTGTAGACAATATACACACAATAAACAGAATCACTGTAGCCCAGAAAATCTGTATATTATAAGTTATTTCCTCATCTTTGTCTTGCTATGCATGCCAATAGAGTAATCAGAGTGGATCTTGACTGTACATTGAAGTTGGTCGTCTAACATAATGACACCCTAAATTTAGTAATAAATTCAACAACACTTTCTTGTACATCTAATAAAAAAACTTTTGTTCTTTCCCTATTCTCTTCTCAGCACACTCAAGAAACTTCCATGACCTTTTTAAATTTATAGTTCACAGGAACCTCTCTGGTCAGCACAATGATCTTCAAAACTAAAACCCAAAAAACTCAAAAGAAGAGAAAGAAGTGAAAGGAACTAAGAAAATAGATTTAGAAAAGGAGGTAAACATGAATAATTAAATTCACTAAAACCTTATGCACTGGGATAAAGAGCACAATCTCAGAATATTTTGTACCTATACTCCACTAAAATGATTCTTCTATTAACCAGGCAATTAGCATGGAAGTTTAACCAGAGATCCATGAAAGTATTTGACAACCATGATTTCTAAAGGAAATATTAATGCCCACGAATAATTTTTTTGCACAATCCCTTACTACAGAGTTTTAGTCTAAGTGGGAGATATGATGCAATGCATCACTCAAAGATAACGTTTAACAACCACATTACAAAAGAAAAAAAAAACACACACTATTAACTAAACTGAGAAAGACACTATGCATTCAATTAACACAAGTCATGAGTTCATAACAATTAGCATACAAAAGTTCAACAAAAAGCAACCTTTATAAAAGCAGAACTGAGAAAGCTGCAAGATTAGCCTTAAGGCCCTTAACAAAAGAGGATGCTACAAGACTAACCTTTAACAATGGCATATGTATCTCGGCCAAGGTATTATTCGGATTAATCAAGGCCGTCTCAAACTCATCTGCTGAAAACTCCACTTTGACATTCAATAGAGGCCTAAATACCTACACCTCAAAGCAGGAAATACACCCAAATTAACTTCAAAAAAATAAAACTCTACAAAGATCATATATTGCTAGTTATATCATCTTTTCTCAAGCTGAACATACATTCAAGAAATTGAGAATGGAAGCCAACTGCCACATGGCCCGAATGTTCCACCGAGGCAACTGCGAGGCCTCTGGCTCTCCGAGCAGGGGAGTAATTGTCCTACTACTCTGCAACTGTGCAATTGAAGTAGAACCATCATCCTCCCCATTCTCCTCCTTGTCTCCACTATCCTCCTCGTCATCGTCCCTATATACATCCTCCTCCTCCTCAGATTCCTCCTTCAACAGCCTCGCAGCTAATTTCTCCCTCCTCTTCTTCTTCCTCTTCCTCTCAGCGTCTGCCATTGCCGCCTCGGCCTCAGCTGCAGCCTGCAGCCTTGCTGCCGCCCTTTGAGTACATGCTCTCGAAGGCCTCTCCCTCCTAGCTACTACTACACTACTATTACCATTATTATCACTAGCAGACTTCGCATTATTCTCCTTTATACTCTCGCTCATGCTATTATTTTCCACACCGGACTTTTTGTTCTCCGAGTCCTCCGGCGAGTGATTCTCCGGTGAGTGGATCGGCAAGCAATGCTCCGGCATAGAGGAGGGATCGGGCCGGCGACGGTCGAGAGAAGGGTTACATGGGAGATCAAGGGCTTGCATTGAAGCAGCCCAGGATTTATTCTTTCAAAACCAAACGGTTGCAATAAAGCTGGGTTTTTCTTAGAGCTTACCCCAATAATTTATACAAATTGCAAACAATAAGAAATATGTTAAAAAGGATTGCACTGCAAATGATGAAAGGGGCGAAATTAAAAATTCATATCAATCATTGTTGGGGAGGAAAGCACGGACACACACAGACGGGTTTTTGGAGTTGCGGTCAGTTCTTCAAGTTTTTAGAGAGATGAAAAGAAAGAATAGAAAGAGAGAGGGTGAAAGGTGGGGGGGAGAGAGAGAGGGATGCAGAAATTTGAGGGGAATTGGATTTGGTAAAAACAAAAATAGCTGGTAAAAATTGAGGATTTGGGCGAAAGGGGTAACTTTGATGTGAAAAGGGTGAAATTCAATTAGAGAAATTGAGAGGAGAACAATGTAATTGACTGTTTTTGTGGTGGATTTCATTGAAATTTGAATAAGACCTCTAAAAAGGTGTGGAATGCAGTTTAACTTTGCCCGTTAAGTTTGGTAATATTGGGGAAGCAACAAAAGATCAATAATCATGTTTCATCTATTACTTGGTAATTTAGGAGAAGCAAAAAAGATAAATAATCATGTTTCATCAATTATTTCGTAGAATTTTGCATTCATTTATACGGCCCAAGATAAAATGTAAAATTCGTAACTAATTCACTATTCTAATCACATTAATAATACCACCAAAATGGTGCTAAAACTTATCCAACTTATACAGTAATCAAGACAAAAAAATCTACTGTTTTTTTTATCCTTCCTCGTTTTATTTATCATACCAAACTCACTCAAATTGAAGTCAAATTCTACAATTTGGGAATCAACAGTGTACCATTAGAAGTTAGATCATTTGTGCTTGTCAAGTGGTTACCTTATTGTATTTTTTTCCTTTTCATGTTTTGATTTGAGGTCAAATCTAATTGAATTGTACACAATCTATTAACTTAATATGTTTCCAATTACACTAAGTAACAATTCATGTGTCGGTCGCTTTGTTTAAGACTCATTTTTCTCAATAAATACCATCATGGTAATTGGTAAGGCTTGGATAGCAATAATAATAATAATAGAGAATCTTCATTTTGCAACTATTACGACCAACTTTTTTGTTTAATTACCAAATTGTCTATTTTTGGCATGTTTTGTGTATTTCACACTAATTATTAATATGATGTTTCTATTTTATTAAACCATATTTGAAATAAATACTTACTAATCATCAAAATAAATGTCCATTTTAAAGGAGAACGCGAGTTAATTTGAAATCTAGGCTTCAGCAGTCAATGGGCCTAATATTATTATTATCTGATTCGTTTCCTTCACGCAGACAACTTATTTTGTACACAGGGAAATAAGTTATGTAAGGCCTACCTTGGATCATAGTATTATATTCTGAATATAAAATGTTAGAAAATGTGCTATATATGGAGAAGTTGAATATGAAACCTACAAATGATTTCTGGGAACCAGTTACTTTTAAAGAAAAGAAGTTGTCCCAATGTTTTATGTATATTGTAATGAATTTGATTTTACCTACATGCAGCAAAAATGATGAATGCAATAATTAAGAGCAAAATAGTTTTGTGAAACATGAGAGTATTTCTTATTTAAGACGTGGGCAGTTGTGAATACTCTTGTTTGCAGCAACACAATGGATGTAATATAATTACTGTCATGATTTCACAAGAGTAACTCAACTGATTGATGATGAATTGATGATTATTCTTCCAATGCTTTGATCTGGTAAGTGGTAACCAACCAAACCACCTTCTCAAGTAACTCACTACATCACACAATCCAACACAGATGATGCATCTCCGATGCCTCAATATTTTGAACACATACTTGCATAGTAAGTAATAATACACGACATAAAAAGCAAAAAGAAATAAATAGGCAGGGGAAAAAATCATCTCTAGTATAAACAAGAATACATCAAATTATGAACTGCACCTTCATGTGCAGTGATCACAATCTTGTACTTGCATTTGTCACATGTAAATGACTCTATACTGGAACAACATTTAGTTGGAAATCTACACATAATGAAGCACAAATGTTAATGTCTGAAGCAGAATCATTCCATCTGGTAGCCAGAAACGTGCAATGGATCATGCTGAGATACACCTATGATTGCCGTACATATAATGAGTGATAGCCTTCAAGCAGGAGAGGTAAATCCTGTAGATGCCAAATGGTCAATATACATACAGTTTATATTAGTAAATGGGGGTTGGGTGGGGGCAAGAGATAACCTCAGTGATTGAAGTCCTGAATGGCCTTCATATCAGGAAGGTTGCTAAAGCTCAATAGAACTCCACTGTCATGCGAATTGCCTCTGCTGAGCCTATACATCTCCTAATACAGCATATCACTATTCTGCACATGGAAACAAAATTTGTTTCCCTTACTAGTCATCGTAATCGATACGCTTGCTTTCGCGTAAAGAACGAAAAAGCATCCTTAGTACGACACGTTTGTAGAACTTTCTCGTCCAGAAAAACAATCCAAAAGCGACAAGAGAGCCAGAGAGTGCAACAGCTGCCATAATAAGAAATGATAGCTTGAAACAACGAGTTCCAATGCATGTATTCCCATCATTGATTACTTCCTGATCGTAGATATATCCCACCACCCAGATAGAGAGAATATAAGACCCAACTGGACCTGCAACTGTGATTGTGTTAAATATCGTTCCTAGATGCTCTTTCCCGAACAATTCAGAAGCGATAGTTGGCATTAAAGACCATTGTGCCCCATAACAAACTCCCACCAAAACAGAACCGGCATAAAGAGCACCTGGGAAACCAAAAGCAATCATAGCATAGCCAATGCTCATGATAGCTAGAGTAATTATCATAAACAATGGCCTTGGACAATGTTTTGCACGCAAGAAATAATCAGAAACATAACCAGCTCCAAAACGACCCAGGAAATTCCAGATGCTCCACAAGGAAACTAAAGTATTTATCTCTAAGCTTGTGTAACTAAGTGATTGACCTATTTGACTCATGTTATTCACCATGGCGAGCCCTGATCCCATAGCACAAGCAGTTGTCAAGAACAAAAGCCAGAAACTGAATGTTCGTATTGCTCCTATAAGATTTAGATTTTCTGCCAACTGCAATGTGCTATTATTTGTCTCCCTAACTTGGTCTGAATCATCTGAGAGCTCATGATATTCGTCTTGATCTTGTATGATATCCTTGTCCTCATCATCAAGTGGGTCTTTATCATCAAATATTTGATTGTTCTCAAGCAGGGACTGTACCATCCGATACGACTTATATCTTTGGGCTCGGAATGCAATAAAAATTGGGGACAACAGCAACATTATGAGTAGGGAAAATGTAAGTACACGAATGGATAATGTTAATTTGAGAATGTTCTGGATGATTATCACAACTGTAAGATATCCAGCTAAAATAAGAGCAAAGGATGAAAAAGCATTCAAGTGCTTCAGCTCATCTACTTCGCTTGATCTAGAGATTCGTACGAACCCCATTAGCAGAATTGTATTAACCGGCGGCAGCAATGCCAGGAGCAAAATATATGAACTAGGCTTGTCCTTGAAAATTGTCTGATACACTAAAATTAATATGGCTCCACTGAGACCAAGAAAGCCCTAATAAAATTCAAAGTTTTTAGTGGATGTAGAATCAAGTGAAGAATAATGTAGCTGCAGTAAATAGCAAATATAGATATATACAACAAGTATGGGAAACAAGCACTTCAACAAACCAAGAAATATGGCTCATGGAATTGTAGACATACAACAGGTGTCAATCAATAAAGGGTGGAAATGAGGAGAAGGAACAATTTTCCTCAATACGTAAATGCTAGTATAGACTAGCTATGACCATGATCAGAAATTTTCCAAACATATTATCTAATTGTTCAATATTTCCTATCAAATTTTAAACAAACATTTAGAATTCACACTTAATTGCTAACTTGTAGCCACAATCATGGAGTTGCCATCATCCGTACTCTACCATCACGCATTGAATGTATTATCATAACTTGTCCTATATAATTTTCTCCACAACAAGACATAGGAATGCTTGGTCCAACCTCAACTTAATAGTTAGCTGATGCTCCAAAACATAAACTTCTAACGTAAATTCGCTACATAGTAGATTCATTCAACTAGAGATGGCATTTTAGGAGTTATGACCCAAAACAATTACATGACGAGCCTAACAAGCTATAAATGGGTTCTTGCAAAGGCTTCGAGGGTTCAGATCATACTCAGCGCCAGCTTGTGTACCTCAACTACACAGGTCGAGTTCCCGTTTAACACAATGAAATCTGTTTAATACAAAAAAAATGTTTTTTTCTTCTCATGTTTTGTGATATTTTCAATTTTATTATATGAAAATGGAACTATCCAATTGAAAATGCTAAATATGCTTTCCAGGTTGAATTGTGGAAAACAGTATATCAGGCTGAATTGTGGATAACAGCATATGACACATACTACAGAAAGAATATGCATAGATGTGTTATTGATTTTAGGCATTTAGCATGATTGGGCAAAATCCATAACAACTTACTACCACGATCGTGGTAAACAAATTAAATATTAACAGTCACTTAAAAGAGAAAAAAAAATCATCATTACTATATCAAGCACCACATATCAAATAGGTAGTATAAAATATCAACACTTACCTTCATGATCCCAACAATTGTACCACTGTAGCTAGGAAAGTTATGTACCCCAGTGACGACATTGGCTGTGTTGAAGAAAGTCATGGCGTGCGCCGCCACCGCCATGTACAAACACATGACCGCCGGAGACGGCGGCGGTAGCGCCCCCGTAACCGACAGCCACATCATGAAGTATCCGGCGAAGCACTGTAGCGCTCCCGCCATAAGCACGACCCAGGGCCCACAGCGGGGTGCGGCGGCGGAGTAGAGTAAGCCGGAGAGGAGGCCGACGTTGGCACCGATATCTTTAAACCAGGATATGGTGTCGAGCGTGGATTGGTCGTAGTTCTGGGTGGATTTGAGGATCTGTGAGTAGATACTGAAGGTGTAGAGTGAGCCGGCGGTGCACTGGATCCATATACTGGCCGCCGCCGCCACCCATTTGTTCTTGATCATGGTTTTCCGGCTCGGATTGTAATCTAAATCCATGGCTTTGGGTACAGGAATTGAGGAATTCAGGATCGTTGAATTGAATTTGGGGGATATTTTTGTGAGTGAAATGTGGAAGAAGCATAAATTCATTCACATGCTAACACAATTATTTTGAATTATTCGGAAATTTAATGAATATGTGTCATGTGATAGGTACATATTCCTAGAAATTGAATGTTAATGTTATTTTCTATATATTTAAAAGATGAGTATCGGTAGGTAGGTAGAGATATTTGATTAGCAAGTTTCAGTATTAGTCCTCAGTCATTTAGTTCGCGAGATTTAATCGAGATAATGTCATATAAGATTATTCATGACTATAAATCTTGAATTACGTTATGTATAATAAAATTAATTTTAAATAATATCAATTCAACTCAATTTCAAATAATTTTAATTAACTCAATACCCTCTAAACTACAAATAATACGATTATGCCTTTTAATTTTGTATTTGAACAGTATTAGAATTTGAATGGTATTAGAATTTTAATTTTCCAAAATATATAATTTCATGATTATTAAACCAAAATACTAAGGATTGTTGTAATTATATTCTTGCAATTAAAATAAAAAAGATCAGAGTTCCAATCTTGCCAAGATCAAAACCATTATTATAAGAGTGCAGTCATTTTGTATTTTAGAATATGAAGTTGTACTAGAAAAAGTAAATTAACTCCACCTATTAAAAGCAATTCAATGTCAATTAATTCATTAAATGGTATATTAGAAGATAGGAGAATTCAATAAAAAAAAGATGTTTTTGTGGTAGAATCCACCATACATGATAAACATAAACATAAACAATTAAAGGAGATGATGAGATTAAAATCATTAAATCAATTCAAAATGTTTTTTCAAAAAATTCCAAATTTTTATTTTTTTAATTCATAGATAGTGAAAAAAAGAAGGTGATGTGGTTTAATCTAGACCCTTGCTTTAATACAAGTTATGTATGGTGGAATTTTCCATGTTTTTGTTAAATCACTTTCGAAACAAAGTTAATAAACACGAAGTCGAACAAAGCGAAAGGAATCTTCTTTACTAATAAATCACAAATATATTTTAGTATAAAACGGTTTATCCAATTCTACTACCAAGCCAAATACTTCGAGAAAGAGTACCTATCGGCCATCGTGATCTCAGTTCTCAGATTCTAAAACAACATGATTCCTTCACTCGATCAAAAACCAAAATGAAACCGTCTAATTCAGAAGCAGAATTTTCACTTCTTTATGTCGACCAAGTCTCTATTTTTTTTTTTTCTCAGAAAGCAAGGCTGATATTAGCACTAGTTTCAAAACAGCAATAGCCTATACAGCATATCCGACTTGATATCTCAAAAGGCATAGTTTCTGATTACCGCGTCTTAGAATCAAATAAACATGCGGACAACACATTTACAGTTAAAAAGTTGCAAAATCTACCACATAATAGCTGTTACATATCAGTTGTAGCAAGTTTGCAACAGCCCAGCAGCATAGTACTCCCATGCCTACCTCCCGGTGTGCTTCGCCAACTCAACCTAAATAGATAACAGGCAAATAGTTTCCAGCTTATTCAAATGAATCTTATATAAGCAAGGAAGGCCAACAAGCTAATTGGCAAATAGTGCTCGAATGTAAAATATTTACAAGTTTAAAAACAGACGACAAATTCATGAGGGGAGTCGCATTCACGAAGAATGATTTGCTAGTTTCTAAAATGAAGAGCAAATGCAAAAATAGTAGTACCTCAAACTCATTCTTTAGATGATCAAGTTCCTTGTCCAGATCATTGATAGCCTGATTATATGCCTGCATTGGTGAGGATTGACTTGTAGTGTGTATCTGCATATTAAGAATAGAAAATATCAAACACGAGAAAAAGCAAAACCAAACAGCAAGTAACCACCTGCAATCTGAGGGCAAACATCTTGCCAGCAATGTAATACCACTCCGTCCTCAGCAAAAGGAGGCGTATTTCATTTTGGGATGTCCTCTCCAAAGAGAGGCATTTCCCAAAATGGAAATAATAAGGGGTTCTAAATGACAATAAGGGTGCAATTAGTAAACACTACTAATTGCACCCTTATTTTTTTCCTTTACATTTCCAGAACACTTTAAAGACTAAGCAAAAATTCCTTAATTCGCCTGCCAAAAAGAAATGCCTCTCTTTAAAGAGGACGGAGTGACATTTTATTTGCCAGATCACAATTTAACATTGCAGAGATAATTATTTTAGAGTTTTAAGTGCTAAACACAAAATGCTGCTGATAATAAACGAAGAACCAGCATTTTTCACTAGAGGAACGACATAGCTATTCCTCGTAAGATTCTAAATAACCAAAAATCATGTGGGAACACTATAAACCAACATACTGTTCTGCCAACCAAAATTCAATGATGACCTTGTATGCTCTGATGCAAAGGTCAAAATGTGAAATATGTAACTACCAACCAGCTGCACAAGCCACATGAAAATAAATATTAGATCCTCGGTACTAACATCCATGCCATCTGCATACTTCTTGTCTGATTATGCTAACCACATTGCTACCGCCTACATAGTTTTTGTAATTGACTAAGGCTATGTTTGGTATCCATGACATGATACTCATCTCAAGATAGAGCAATTATCTTGAGATGAGTATCGTGTCATGGATACCAAACATAGCCTAATAGTCATGATGATCAACATCAACATTGCCACACCTTAAAAGTTAAAACCATGTCCACGGAAGGAACACCTCAATATGAGAAAGTTCATATTTTCAACTAATAATGGGCTATATTATGAACGAACAGTACAAATCAACATATCCACAAAATAAAATAATAATAAAAACCATAGACATTGTAACAGATAAGAGCATTTACAAACCCTTATCAGTATTTTGTACTGAAGCGGATGAGGCAGCTTGTATCCAGCAAACAAAACATTATCATCTCTGTGCAATTGCCTGTTTTGGGGAAACAATTAGGGTTTTCTCGAGCAAGATTTAGTTCCCAAATTACAACCAAAAATAGCAGAGAAAATCAATTACATGCGAACAATGTTTCCGATGGTGTGGTCCTCACGCTCTACGGTGAACGTCGCCGCATTGATGATCTTCGTGTCCCTCTCGTACGAAACCCTAAATAATAAACCGATTTTTCTTCAACACCAAAAAAAGAAGGGGAAAAGGCAAAAAGATGTAAACACTATCATGGAGAGATATAGTACTTGGAGACACCCTCGGGGACGACGAAGCGCTCGTAACGGTCAGGTGCGTTCATCTTTCGCCCTTTTCCTCACTGCCGCTGTTCTCCTCTTCAGCTTATGGTCTTATGAAATTTTGAGCAGAGTCGAACTACTACACGTCATTAAATATGATATTTCGGAAAATAAAATAAAATAAAAGAAAAGGGGTTTATCCTTTTTTTTGGTAAAAAATTAAATCTTGATGAATCCTCACCTAACCAAATGAAAAAAAAAAATTAATCACTCAATTCACATAAAATTCGATATGAATTTTTAAAAAGTGATTTGAATGTTTTATGGATGCAATCATATTCATAATATTTATGAATTAAATATATACGTATTAGCTAAAAATGTAGTGTTACCTAATAAATAAATTAAATAAACATATTGTAAGTAAAATGATGTTCTGTATTATTTATAATTAAATATGTATTATGAGTAATAAAAAATTAATAATAAATTAAATAGTATAAAATAATTATTAATAATATAAATGTTCATCCGAGGAATAGAAATAAAGAAATATGTACATTTTTATGGACGGATTATTCGTTTGATTTAGTGTGCCTAGTTAATAACTATAACGAAATTTAAGAAGAACGAGTAAATTTAGCTTGGTAAATTATTTATCTGGTTGGAACTCAATTTTCATTTTTATATATTTTTAGTAGTCGGACTCGAATTCAATTTTCAAAACAAATAGTAAATCTTATAAAAATATATGTGGTTTTATAAATAATAATAATATTATATATATTATTATAATGTTTGTTTGTTTATTTATTTTTATATATTATCAAATCATATTATATAAAATGTACATATGTTGAATACATGAATAGAGAACATTTTATTTTCTCTTCCTACGGTCTTTTCTCATTTAGTTTCATTCTCTATTTTTTTCCTTTCAATTATCTCTTTATCATCTTGCATAATCAACTGGTGGAATTAAATATCAAATTAGTTATTAGCATGATATTCTAAAAAATATTTTAGGAAGATCTAATAATAATAATTACATTCATTAAGCACATCAATGGTTTTCCGATCACAATAAGTTAATAATAATTTATTTAGACCTGAAGTATATAATGAATAAATTTAAGGATAAATTTTTTTAATTAAGTCCAATTGGGACGGTTATTTATTTTGCAAATTGCACGAGATGTGACATTGCATTTATAGTAAGTTTATTTGTAAGATTTGGTTCATCTTCTGCTTGGATATATTGAAATTGTGTTAAATATGCACAAAAGATCTTGACGTGTTTTATGAAAGAAACCAAAATATGACATTACACGGTCACTCGAATTCTGGTTATTTATTTGATTTCAAAATATTAAATTAGAGACTGATTATGTTATTCTTTATGGTGATACATATATTTCGTGGAGGTATGTTAACAAAGTTATATTAACTCGCGGATTATCGCTTTACATGAAACATCTGTGTAATGTGTATGATTAAGATCATTAATACAATATACTCATGGTTCTTGTTTATAATAGAACGCATAGACTTGTAAGATTATTATTAATTTAAAAAATTTTAAAATTAATTATATATTAAAATATTTAAATAAATTGAATTATATCGAACCAAAATGGAATAAAATTAACTAAGTTAGTTTGATAAAATTGTTTCTTTAATTTAAAATTTGATTTGATTTAATTAAATTTTAAGCAAACACAATACCTTAATGATCACAATTCACAATTACATGAAAGTAGTACAATCATTCACATGCATATATGAATCTATGACACATTTTATATATTTTGGTGCTCAAAGACTCAAATTTTATTGTCTTTCATATGTAAATTTCTATTAATATATTTAAAAAGAAAACTATATATAATATATCGTTATATATTAATTTTATAATTTAAAAATAAGATTAAATTGTTAATAAATATATAAAATGTATTTTCGGATGGGACTTGAACTGGATATAAGTCTCAAATATAAAATTTCAGATCTATACCAAAAAGTTAAATACAAAATCCAAATTAGATACAAATCCGTCGGTCTAAAATATACCTACCTATATCCTAAATCCTAAAAATGAATATGAATTGTATCCTTCATCCTTAATTATAAGTTGACACCTAATGAATATCGATAAGCAAGGCAGAATCTTTCAAGCGAACCAAACACGCCCTAAATCCTCACATAATCATACCTTAAGATAGACTGGATTGAATAGTTGAAAATATAAGATTATCACAGGTTGTTAATATAAGATTACTATATTTGCACTTACCGTTGTTCTAATTATAAGATGATGATATATAAAACTGAATTCTAGCTGGACTACATGTTCAGCTCGTTGTTGGTGTGTTTTTAGTTGATGTTTCGTCGTGTCTAGGTTTTAGTTTATTTTGTTTTCGTGTTTTTTTTATTTAATATTACGCCGGTTTTTGTTGTTTTCGTGTTTGTTGTACGATGATGAATTGAAGGACGGATAGGAGCTGAATTGGTGCCGATTATGTCGTATGTGCTAAGCCGAACAAAGCCAAGGAAACCGGACGAGAACTTGCTAGGAGTTACGGGCAGAAGACGAGAGGAGAAAGAACGCGAAAGCATGGCCATACGCAAAATTGTTGCGTTTTGCGCAATAATTTTGTTTTGGCTCGTTCTCCTTCGTTACAACTCTGAATTTGGATCCGTCTGCGGCCACAGATTCCTATTGAGACGAACTTCAATTCTATCTTTTCAAAATTTCTTATTTTGCACAGGCCAGCGATCACTGGACCTGTGCTGCAGTAGCGGACAGAGACTGCATGCCAGAGACCGCTGGCTAGCAGTTGCAGGCGGGTTTTTTAAGTCTTTTTGGGCATCATTTTCAGATCTCTCTCTCCCCCAACACTTGTACTCGAATAGTTTACTCCCAAAACACCTTTTTACTGCTTTTCTAGTTTTGGATTAGAGAATTCCAATGAATTGAAGTGGATTCCGACTTTAGATTCTTACGTTTCAATTAGTAAGTTTCCTTTCTATAGTTTCCTTTTGTGATTCTACCATGTGTATCATGTTTGGCTAGATCCTACTAGGATTGGATGTTTGTGTGCTTGTTCGATGTTTGATTGATGTATGCTCGTTGATTAACTTGTTTTGTATGGAATTTAGTGTTTGATCACCATTGAATTCATATGTACATGTTTAAGTAGATTGATCATTTGCTTAAATATAAGGTACATGGTTAATCAACATTATTCTTAATTGGAAACATATGAATAATAGTTTATACGAGATTAAGTAATTATTAGAGGTGTGAACTGTATACGAAGTGAATATCACGGCTTAGTGTATTAATACGAAAGTAATTTGCTAAGCAACCTCTCGTGTTCCTAATCGAGTATTAATGCATGATCAATTAGACATTAAATGAGAGTCGAACATCTGATCCTAAAACTTCAATCCGTTGGTATTCGTTTAGTTGTTTTTAATCACTATTTATTGTTATTACATCTTATGGTCATAATATGTTTAGGATTTTCCTTTTCTTGTTTTAATAACACTTAGAATTAGAGTCGCCTGTTAAGCTTTCCATCGAGATCTGACCGGGGTTAGCTTGTCACAAATAATCGACCTCGTATAATTTGCGAGAACCTAGAGTACACACTTTAGGCTTAACACTACAATTTAATACTCCCTCGTCCCATTAAGCTTGACACAATTATCTTATTTGGATGTCTCAACTTGACACATTTCTAAAATAGTAAAAGTTATTCCTTTAAAAAGGTGTGGACCATATCACATTTATCACTCTTACACTACTTTATACACTTTTCTTAATAATCGTGTCCAAAAATTTTGTGTCATACTTGTTGAAACGGATGAAGTATTTAACTAATTTTTATTCATTTTAAGGATATACATCTCATAATGCTGATAAGCAAGAAGTTTCTCATAATTGATAAGAAGAAGACGTGTAAGTTTTATCCTAATAATTCATAGGACACTCGAATTTGTCCACCAACAGATACCATTTGGTTTTACTATTCTTATATTCAAAAGGCAACTAATCTAAAATTGCATAAAGTTTAAGTTATTCGTTAATCCAATAAACTTCATTTTCTTTATGAATGAAAATTGGGTACTCGGTTTCAAAATTTCAATTTCGAAAATTTTTGATTTTATGATTTTGATCTCACTTTATTCGAGATTTTGAGACTCTAAATCTAGATATCAAAAGTTTTTAATCCCGATTTTGAGTTAAATTTTTTAAAATAGTCCCAAATAGAAATAAATATTGAATTTATAAAATTAAATTCATAATTGAAATTAAAATTAAAATTACTTTCGATAACCAAAGAGTTTCGGTACGAATTCGAAACTTCCGATTACCAAAAAAATAATAATCCAAAAATCAAGTCCCAATTTCGATTATAATCTCTAATAATTCAAGACTCAAGGTTGAAATTGAGAATTTTCCAAATTTCGATCTTAAATTCTCATCCCTAATTTTCTTATTAAGTGAAACGCAAATATACTTTCAATTTACTGAGACCCGGTTTAGTTTATTATAATTTTATAAATTTGTAAAAAAAATAATATTTGAAAAAATTAATAATTAACAGTTTTTATAAATTATAAACTGTAGTATTATTATTTAAAATACATTAGAATGTTCAAAAAAAAATAGAGTTAAACATGAAAAGTTAATCACGATATCACATTAGTCTTAGCGTTCACCTTCTATTCTTAATCTTATAGTGTTCCGACAACAAAAGAAAGATTCTTTAAAAGCATAAAATAAAAACCCGCATAAAATAAGTGTCATCAGTCATTAATACACATGTTATAAACTTATATGTCAATGAAAGCGAGACTATATGAATTTATAAATTAGAGATTTGGATGATAAGCAAAGTAAAAATAACAAATAACTTTATTTACCAACATCATAATCACCATTATAGAGTAATTTATAATCATACTTGTTAAGTATATTTATACATCAACCTAATCACAAATTACACATATATATTAATTTATTTTTTTCACAGCTCAAGTGAAGGCATTGGCCCCCACTTCCTCTTTAGCCATTGCTTACATCTCATCATGTTCAGGCATATAAATGTGATAAAAGTGGGGTCCTCATTAATATTTTTTATAAGATTGTGTATTTTCTAGTGGGGTTCATCCATTTTAAGAGTTTTATAGTTGGGCTTTTGATTTTGGGACTCTCGATTCAATATTTTTAAAGTGAAAATAAAATAAAAACGTTAAATTAAAAATATATTAATAAAAAATTAAAAATTATTATGCCTTATTATTACGTGAGAATAGGGAAATATGCCCACTTTCAATATATGCATGTTGAAAATACCCAAAACATCAATTTACATGTGTAAAATACCCTTTTTTTTTAAATATATAAAAGTACATGGAAATTAGCAATCTCTTACACACTCTTACACACTTTATTTAAAAAATAATTGACTATATAATTTACATGTTTTTTAGACTATTATGTTGGGTGATATATATGATAGTGAGACTCCTTATATTATACAATTACATGGTATCTGACTTCAAAAGGCATAAATTGAAGATATAAATCAGGTATTTGGCTTCTATATACCATTAAAAGCATGTTTATGGATGAACCTCTGGTAAAAGTACAATGGACCGCCCGTCGTATGTGCCACGTACACGTGGGCGGTCGTCCATTGTACTTTTACCAGAGGTCCATGTTTTAAGTTGTTTTAGATGATATTTGTTATGATTTTACCGTTTAATAATATTTTTTAGGTAATTTTAAGATACATATGACATGTTTATTGTTTGTATGCTTGTATTAATTGCATGTTTACTTAATTTATCATGAATTTTTTGTTTTTATATTAAAAAAATACATCTTTGAAACATATGACGATGGACCTCTGGAAGAAGTGGCATGGACCGCCCACGTGTATACCCGAGCGGTCCATGCCACTTCTTCCAGAGGTCCATGCATTTTCATGCTTATATGACATATTTGATTGCATATCTTTAGTCAATACGTGAAAAAAATATATCGTGTAGTAATTATAGCTTATTGCCGAATGAATTTATGCATAATTTGTAATTTTAATTTGTAGGGATTTATATTGAATATGCGAATAATTAAAAATATATCGTGTAGTAATTATATTTTCATGTTTAACATCAAATTAAATTTAAATTACATCATATGCATCAAAATTATAATAATTAAATTAAAACAATCATAATTCTCACAATTAATTACGTAGAACACCAAATCACACACATATTTTACATAATTTTCACATAAATGAAACAACAATAATTATATCAGATCAAAATACTATGGACCGCTGGTAATATACTGATGGACCGCTGAGTTGGTTCTTCAAGCCCCAGCGGTCCATCGACAATTTACCAGAGGTCCATCAAAACGTGGATTCTATGTACAGTAAAACCTCTATAAATTAATATCCTTGAGACTATGAAATTTTATTAATTTAGAGAGATATTAATATATCGATAAATTAATAATTTATTAATTAAAAGAGAGACTTTTTAAATTCATCAAATTTGCTACATGTATTGAAAATAAATGAATTTATTATGTTTCAATTAATTATATTCATGTATCAACAATCAATTCATTGTGTATCTACTCTAATATATTCATGCAATTAACAATTACATACATGTATCAATTCATTGTCAATTAAATATATTCATGCATCATAAATGAAACATATACTATATAAATCTCGATATGAAAATAAAATAATTCATAACACCCAAGTCCCAACTATATCTTCTCATCTAAAAGGCATCACAAAATCATCCATGAATGATCAAATGCGTAAAACATTATGTGAGTACGAGAGAGATCATCCCACATGCACTCAAAAAGATTTACAAGAGTGGGTTGAAGAAAAATATCGTTTGAAAGTTAGTCAAGGTACAATATCAAACACTCTCAAAAGATCATCAGAGTACCTTTTAGCAAATTACCATAATATTTATAATTTTTGTAATATTTATGAATTATTAATTTAGAGTTTTGATGAGACCTAATATTTATAAAGGGATTTTTCGAAAACTTATTATTTTATTATCTTATCGAAATTGATGATTTTTTACAAAGGCCCAAGTCAGGATCGGGAGATTTTATTATTTTAGAGAGGTTATTAATTTATCGAGTATTAATTTATAGAGGTTTTATTGTATTTTTCTAAGGCCAAAAATCATATATTCAAATCCTAAACATGTATAATTTGAACAAAAAAATTCAATTTAAAACATAATATAAATTTAAATTACCAAACATCAACATACATGCACGTAAAATTAGGTTTCATGCCACCAAAAATGCAAGAAAAATACATATATTCAGAATATATATGGACCGCTGGTAAGTTTGTCCGTTTTGAGGATGAACTGCTCAACATAGGGCCGGACGGTCTATCCATATTTTACCAGCGGTCTACTCTCTATCATGTTCAGAGAGTAATTCTGAACCTGAATATGCCGTGAGATATCTTCTTCGCTCTCTCTCATTGCTCTGCAACGAAGGGGAGGCGGTTCATTCATTCAGATATAAAAAAATATTTTATTAAATTAAATTCCACTTTCCATAACTACTTTCACTTTTTCAAAATAAATGTTGACTTTGACAAGTAAATTTCAAATTCCTATACAAAATAGGTATTTTTGACATGTACATTGAGGTTTTGGGTATTTTTAACATGTATTTTTTCAAAATGGCTATTATAATTTTTCTCCCTATTATTATTTTATCTTAGCCGTGATCACCATATCCATTTCGTGTTGCTCCGGCGTCATCTTTCATCAAAAGTTTATAATTAATTTTTTTACGATTGAATTTCGTGAGCTCTTCAAAAATGTCACAATTGAATCTAGTTACCACATTTCATCACTTTGATTGTGTGCTTTATTATTCCATTTTTTTTTGCCACATTAGTCCCCATTGAATGGTGATTGAGATCGGATTGAGCAAAGTCGCTAGTGATTTTTTCGTTGAAATTGTTGTTGTCCCGTTTGTTGGTCTCGGGGCGATATCCGACATGATCGGACACAATTATTTGGAATTCCGGTGTATGACGCAAGAACTCCCAACAATAGTGGTGTTTGTACACCATCTAATTCGTTTTCTTGAACTCGACAATCACATTGTTGAATATGCCGTCATCGGAATTGCCGATGGCCCACGCTTCGGAACACCAATTCTAGATGTCGCAAATTTCTCGGATCGTGTTTTGAATATAACCCCAATATCACTTCAACTATTTCAAAGTGTGGTGGAGGGAAGGGTATCGAAATTGCAAGTTTTGATAAAATTTTAACTTATCGATATATAAAATGATTATCCATTTGTGATATAAGTGTTACAATATATCTATAATTGATGTGGTTTCCTATATAAATAAATAATACATTTTTAATAAAATGTTATCAGTTTTTATTTTATGATTAGCATTTAGTTCAATATAAAATTTTAATAATAAAAAGTTTAGTGATTTACATGCATTATCACATCATTTACGATTATATTAACAAATGTATAGAACAAAATTGTATAAATACATATGGAATATTATTTTTAGTAATTATAATTAAATAAATAAACAAATTTAGTAATTATTTTTAATATATTTTTAAAAGTAATTGTCACTAAATTTATGATTATGATTTATATTTTATTATTATGTTTGGTTAGGCATAATTAACCAATAATTAATTATAATATATGCAGATCTTTTATATATGACATTTGACTGATTGACACAATGTTAGTGATTATTTTACACTTTATTGGTTACACGACTCTATGCTTTAACGCTACGGACTTCATATTTACCACATATACATTATACACCCCTTATAACTACAAACAACAAAGAACAGTACAATTTGTGACTTGTCAACTTTGTGAGTGGGCCTTGCCAGTTAACACTAAATTAATTATTGTAAGCAAAAATATGAATATATACTCTTCCCCGCAAAAAATTAAATCATGAATTTATAAACGATACATTTCACAATAAATTAGTGGAAGCAAATAATTATGGAGGCCAGCAAATGGATCGCCGCGGCCGCGAGCATTTGGATTCAGTGCAGCTGCGGCGCATCGTACGCCTTCGGAATCTACTCTCCGATTCTCAAATCGAGCCTAGGCTATGACCAATCAACGCTCGACACGATCTCCGTCTTCAAGGACATCGGCGCCAACGCCGGCATCCTCTCCGGCGTTCTCTACTCCGCTGCCTGCCGCCGTGGCGCCGAGCCTAGATTCCTTCGGGGACCGTGGGTGGTCCACGCCGCCGGTGCGGTGCAGTGCTTCATCGGCTACCTCTTCCTATGGCTCGCCATCACCGGAGCAATTCCACGGCCGCATGTGGCGCTCGTGTGCTTCTTTATGTTTCTCGCCGCCCACGCGCAGACGTTCTTCAACACCGCCAACGTCGTCACGGCGGTAGAAAATTTTCCGGCGTATAGCGGTACAGTCGTCGGAATCATGAAGGTACTTATTTTTTATCGCCGCTTTTAATTTCTGATTGAAAATTAGTGAGTGACTCACGTGATTTTAGGGATTAGGTTGACATGTTTTCTTCCGGCTATTGTTGAGTTGCGAAATTAGAAATTTGCCTTTTAAAGAAAAAATACAGAAATTGGAATGGAGCAAATCTCGATGCTACGCTGTCAGTTGATGATTTACATGTTATAATGGCAGTAAATAAATTCTAATATGATCCGATATATGATTAATTTTTGAAACCTGATAAATACCTTCTCCCAAAATGAGTAGTGATCTTATATGATAAACAGCAAGCCACAAGTTGTTGGAAATAGCTCGCCACCACACGAATATCGAATGTGTTGTATTTCTATTTTGGGTCACCAAAATACAACCCATAAGGCCGAATACTTTACACAGTAATTAATATTCTAAAAATTCATATGATATGGATAAGATTTTATGCTAAATTAGGCTTGCCGTATCTTGTATATTAATATTTTTATCATCCTCTAATGAAAGCCAATCAACTTCTCCTATATGATTTGACAAACATTTAATTTAAGTTTGTCATTTGGATAGTTCAAGGATAAAATACACATCACAAATAAACCATTATTTTAAGAGTTTGTCTCTGTGGGAATTATTTATGTTGCAAATTATTTTTTATTGTAATATTATTCATGATTTAATCTATATATACGTTAATTACTATCCGTCTGTTCCAAAGTTATGGATAATTTGATCCGAATTCGCAGTCAACATAACCATTTTTTTTAGATGATTTACAAAAGTTGTGAACTACGTGTATCGTGTGACTTTTACATTCCTACCCAGGTAATTTCCATTGCTTAATTATATTCTAAAATTTGAAACTGTTTACTTATAACGACCAACAAATAATTAAAATTCTGATAGATGCGCTTTAGCGCGCACCGTGGACTGTAATAGGTGGATGAACCCTATATTTTCTATTTACTCACATCAGACAGACTAGTATAGTTACATTTTCTATTACATTAATATTAATAAGATTTCCTATTACATTAATATTAATAAGATGGTGATACGTGGCATAATGAATGGTGTAAGATATAAAATATATATTTTCCTTATATATACCCTAAATCTTGAACCCTAGTCATGCCACATGTCACATGTCACGATCTTATTAATGCAATAGGAAATGCAACACCGTAGATGATCTCTGCATCTGTCAATACATGCTACATGGATTAATTAATTAGTTAATTGTTCCTTATTTGGAAAAAAGGGCTACATCTTCATAATTACTACGGATAATTCCTCATTCTACCAAGTACCAACATCAGTTTTATTTATTTTGGCATGCAGGGGTTCCTTGGTTTGAGCGGAGCAGTTCTCATACAAGTTTACCAGACATTATTTGCTGGCAAACCAACTACTTTCCTCCTCATGCTTGCAGTTATTCCAACTGTTCTTTCACTTGTGCTAATGTTCCTAGTTCGAGTTCATCGCACAGATTCTAGAGATCATGAAAAGACGTACTTGAACGGATTTTCGTTGATCTCCATGATTGTTGCTGCGTACATCATGTTTCTGATCATCATAGAAAACACATTCCTCCTTACCCCATGGATGCGTGCTTTGTCATTAACAATTCTCTTTATCATTCTCTCCTCGCCTCTTCACGTGGCTATCAAAGCACATAAGCATGACGTGAATCAACAATCATCATTGCCTTCTTTGAAGTACCCTTTAATCAAGGACAATGAATCAAGAATATCCGATAACCTCTCAGCTGATGGGACAGAGTCGCATAAGCCCTCCACCAGAGATGAGCTGAATATCTTACAAGCTACGCGCACGCTTAGCTTCTGGCTACTATTTGTCGCCATGCTGTGTGGTATGGGGTCAGGGCTAGCCACGATCAACAACATCAGCCAAATCGGAGAATCCTTGGGCTATACTGCAGTAGAGAGGAGCACATTGGTATCACTATGGAGCATATGGAACTTTCTTGGCCGATTTGGGGCTGGATTCGTGTCCGACATATGCTTGCACAGGAATGGGTGGGCTAGGCCGTTGTTCATGACTCTAACTCTCGCAGCCATGACAGCTGGCCACATCATCATCGGCTCAGGTTTCCCAGGCAATCTATACGTGGGATCGGTTCTTGTAGGCATCTGTTACGGTTCGCAATGGTCATTGATGCCAACCATCACCTCCGAGATATTCGGAGTGAAGCATATGGGGACTATATTCAACACAATCGCCATCGCAAGCCCTTTGGGGTCTTACATATTTTCTGTGAGGGTTATTGGTTATATATACGATGGAGAAGCAGGGGAGGATAATTCTTGCACTGGAACTCATTGTTTCATGCTGTCATTCTTCATCATGGCAGCTGTTAGTTTTTTTGGGTTCTTAGTGGCGTTGGGTTTGTTCGTGAAGACGAGGAGGGTTTATGCCAGAATTGTGCGTACGAGGATGTTGGCTTGAGATGTTCATTTTATCTCCCATGCATATGATGGAGATATATTTTGTTTAATAGGGTGCCTAGTTTTTCAAAAGCGTGTTAGTACGTATGTTTGTAGATTTTATTTATTTCCTACCGCTACCGGTCTTCATTCATGCTATTGATTTTTTGTACATTTGGGCTTAAGAAGTCCGGTGTCATATATGTATCTTAGATTTTGATGCACATGATTTTCAGATGATGCACCAATTCTATTGTAAATCATTATCATTGTGTGTGATTTTTTTCTTTTGCAACGAATTTCTGATTGTATTTTCGAAATCCTAAAAAAATCTAAGTACTTCGTTTCGAGTGTTATATTCGCATGATTTGCAGAAATTCAATACCATCGCCATTGCTAGCCCTTTGGGTGAAGCAGGATTGGATAGTTCTTGCTTTGGACCTCACTGTTTCATGCTCTCTTTCTTCATCATGTCTGCTGCGAGCTAGCTTTTTTGGATTTCAAGAATACAATTTACAGAGGGAGGGGGTTGAGAGTATTCAAGCTCATCTTTTATTGGCTTCTTTATTAGTGAATTTGTCTCAATGATCCAGTCATTTTAATCTCTAATCGGGAATTTATAAATCTTCAATGGAAATCAATAAAACCAAGTCCAATTCCGTCACCCATGAATAGAAATAGCAAAAAAACAGTAACAGGACAGAACGAAAGGTTGGGGAATAATACAGAGATATCAACCAGAAAGAATTGGTGCAATATTTTGGAATCAAGCTGTGTATAGTTCATTGAAGGCTTTATTCTTGATTATTTCTAACTAATTCATCCTCAAAGAATCTCACTTCTCATAGATATGACCCATATGAGAGGTGTATGGTTAATTACAATTACCTCGCGTCATAAAAGTCATCTATCTTCTCTACCTCAAATGACAAATCCAATCCAAGTTTAAGATGAAAAAAGGAAAGCAAAAAAATAGAAAAAAAATCCCAATCTATTTTCCCTAACTACGAAAAAGAAAATCAAGAGTATAACAATAGTTGAATATTTAATGTACCAATCTAGCTACTTCTATACTTTTCGTATATGAAAAGGCAAACATGAAAAGTGATCATGTCCTCAGTTGACACTAGTAAGGCTAAAGCATGCTGCTGCACTCTTAAGCTCATTCTCATCCATTTCCTCGACAAGCTGTCTCGAATCTTTTAATGAAGATTCCAAGCAACTGCACACACATCATAATCCACTTCAAATCTTCATCAAACACTAAAAAAACAAAACTGATCATTATTGAAATTTTCTTACCTTGATTGGTCATAGGCTTCTTTAGAACCAATGTACGATTGCGTGTCGTCGATAGTGTCGAAAAACGGTCGCATCTCATTATAATCCTGAGGCGAGTCATTAGAGAAAGGGGGGTGGTGGTGGTGCTGCTGCATGATGAGGTGGCTGTGGGTGACTATGGAAGAGTTGGGGTCGTTGTCATTACTGTTACTATAAGTTCGTTGGCACGTAGAATTGACAACGTTGTTGATGTCCTTGAAATCCAAATAGTTGATATTGAAGTCAGCAATCACATTGTTGCTGCTGTTGGAATAAGAGAGAGGCAGGGCAGAGGCAGAGAAGGTATTGTAGTAGGAGTTGGCGTCTTCATGCTGGAACGCGAGACCGGCGTTTCGCGGGGGCGCCATCCCAAGGTGGAGGTCGGAGATGTATTCATCGGTAGTGGGAGAGAGCTTATGATCTTCAACTTGATGATGTTGATGTTGGTGTTGTTGTCTGTAGTAAGCGAGGTGGTGGAGGACAACCTGCAGCTCCTCGTGGGCGAGCTGGATCTGGTACTGGAGCTGCCGGATCTCGCCCTGGCAGCCGAGGACAGGGTGCTTGTCGCGGAGGGTGGCGTGGGCCTTCATGTTGCGCATGGCCTCGGCCTTGAGGTGGGAGTTGTGGGGGGAGAGCTCCTTGAGGAGGTTCTGGATGTTCTTGACTCCGAAGAGGCGGTGAACGTTCTGGAAAGTTTTGGGCTGATCGGCGGGGAAGAAGGGGGCGAGAAGGCATTCCGGTGTGCAACGCCTCCTCTGGTACTTGCAAGCAGCGCACGCCTGGCCGCTCCCGCTCTTTATGGTCATCCTCCTCCAATTCTCATCAGATCTTCTTTAATAAGGATCGGGATCGGGACGGGGATCGAGGTCGGTCGAGGTCAGGCGTTTTTGTTTATATCATGCAGGCATTTGGTGATCATGTGTTGCATGTGGGCGTGTGGCAGTCGGGAGAGTGAGAGACTGAGTAAAATGAAGGAGGCGATTAATGGGGATGGGTTGGTTTGTGAGAGAGAGATGTATTGACATTTGACAGTAGGAAAGGGGACAGGTGGTGTTGTGAGAGCAGCTATTCTACTTTTAGAAACCTATTTTTCCGCTAAGTCGATGGTATTTCGGCTCATGTGCTTGGTCTATGATCACTCACTCTCTCTTCCCTTTAACTACTATTTCAGTATTTCTTTCTTCTTGCATCATTATTTATTTTTTCTGTCTATTTTCGTACCATCACTTTTGGACTTTTTATTTCTCCACGTGACATATATATTGTCTATCTATCTATGTTTGTCACTGCACATTTCATATGCGTATATATTCTCCGTAACGCTCTCTCTATATATAATTATATATCACAGCTGTTGAGAATATTCGAAAAGGATCCCCTGCTGTGGACAAAACCACAGCAGGGGATGCTGTGGCAAAAATCCCACACATACTGTTGCCCTACTGTGTGTAGTACGTGTGCCTCAAAATGTATGTATAGTGTATGTATGATTGTATGAGTGGGACAGCATCCCCTGCTGTGTTTTGTCCACAGCAGGGGATCGTAATCGGAGAATATTTGTTTCATTTTAAGAAACTTTCAATTGGTATATATACCTTTCTCCCTATATCCATTTCATACAACCCAAAAAGATGCAGGACTAAGACAGATTAGGTTTAGTGTGTATCTTACTAAATCATATATTCCACACATTATCACTCTTCCTATATCAAAGCAAAATAGTATTCAAACTATTCTATATAATTACATCGTATCTGACTTCACAAGACTGATATTGAAGATATAAATCATGTAATTATCTTCTATCTACTATGAAATTCATGATTATGGATGGACCGCTGGTATATGTACCATGGACCGCCCGTATATGTGTCATGTACTAACCAGCGGTCCATGGTACATATACCAGATGTACATAAGCTATGTTGTTTTTGATGATATTTGTGAAGGTTTGACCGTTTGATAATATATTTTTAGGTAATTTTAAGATTAATGATGCATTTTTTTATATATTTGTATTAATTGCATGTTTATTTAATTTATCATGAATTTTTGATTTTTATATGAAAGAGTACATATTAGAAACATATAGCAATAGACCGTTGGAAAAAAGGGTATGGACCGCCTATGGACCCCCACGTGTATAACCAGCGGTCCATGCATTTTCATGCTTATATGATATATGTGATAGCATATCTATATTTAATACGTGAAAAAAATATCTTATTTAGTAATTATAGCTTATTTCTGAATAGACTTATGTATAATTTGTAATTTTTATTTGTAGATGATGGATTGTCAAATTGTAAACGTAAAATTTGGAGGATATTGGGTTTGATTGTAGCTATGTGAATGGAAAAGAACCGATTGCACCGCTTCCGAGAAATGAAATTTCATTATACAATCTTAGAATTTGTATTAACAACATGTTGATGTCGTCGGCGACAAAGTACGAAATGTTTTACTTGTCGGCATCGCAAAGTGGACAAATGATAAAATATCGTTTGAAAGTGATGCAGAATTGGTTGCTTTATGCATGAACGTCGCAAGTCCCACTGTATATGTTAGTTATATCAATCAATATTTGTTTGATATGGGTGGACCATCACAAAGCTCAAACATGAATGATGAACTAGAAAATATTAGAAGGATTGTAGCTTCGTCGGATTGGTTTGATGAATTTTACCCTAGAGACATGAACTTCGGTTCGACGAGCAACGCTAATGAAATTTCAGACTTGAATGAGACAAATGGATATGGACAGGGACAGGGACAGAGGCAGAGGCAGGGTCATGGTGAAGATCAGTATCAGGCCCAGGGACAAGAACAGGCATAGGAACACGGACAGAGATAAAAAAAATGCTGATTGTTATGTCGATGAAGAGGATGGTGACGATGATGATTATGTTCCATCATCAAAGAGCTCCGAATCCGAGGAACAAGTTGATTTGACCTTTAATAGATCAGTTTTTGTCGAATTTGCTGCATGGATCCATGAGGAATGAGGTAGGCGACATTTTATTAGAACTTATGTATCATAGTGCAGGTGATAATGATGAAATTCGAATCCTAGAAGCATACTTAAGCAATTGGTTAATTCCAATGGTACCTCCTGATGCTACAACTTCAGATGTATTTTGTGAAGAAAATCCGATACTAGAAGAGTTGGCTGAAAGATCTATTTTTGATGATAAGGATGCTGCTTAGCCTTACAGTTGGTTTGTGGAATCTTGGACAGAAAGCAGAATATTGAGTGACTAGATCAGACACAACTCGATTGTATTGGCGATGCAAGTTAAGCAACGATTGTTCATTCAAGTTGCGTGCTTGTTCTCATGGAGGGCCGTTGCTTGTAATGAAGTGTTGGGAACCCCACAAATATTCTAAAGTTTTGATGATGTTATCACAAAAACACACTTGGTATTATTCATGTTCTGTATCATTTCTTTTGGTTCTTATAAACCAGATAGTCGAAGCCAGTTCAACCAGAAAGATGAAAGATGTCTCAGACAGAAAGCTAAAGCAAGTCAACTTTAACAGAAAGTTGAACCAGAAAGCTTCAACCAGAAAACTGAAGAAAGTCTCAGACAGAAAGCTAAAGCAAGTCAACTTTAACAGAAAGTTGAACCAGCAAGTCTTAGACAGAAAGCTGAACCAGCAAGTCTTAGACAGAAAGCTGAACCAGCAAGTCTTAGACAAAAGGTTGAACCAGCAAGTCTTTAACAGAAAGTTGAAGCAAGTTAAAGAAAGCTTCAAACATAAAGTGTCTAACTAGTGTTCGACCAGAAAGACACTTCAACCAGAAAATGTCTAACCAATGTTCAACCAGAAAGATATTAAACCAGAAAGGACATAGCCAGAAGGTTCAAAACAAAACAGAAGGAGCTGAACCAAATATGTCAAAGATATCAATCCATCAAGAATTGGAAAGAGAATCACCGATTGACACCCAGAAGGAAAGTAATCACAGATGATCTGCTTACCATTCATAGAAGATACAATCAACTACTCTACAAGGAAAGAAGAGATATGATTGATTGGCAATCCACAAATCAAATCACGCCAATCAACAAACGGCTAGAATTTCAAATTCAGAGCCTATATATGTTTGAAGTTTTAAATTTTGAATAAGAGCAAGCGCTACATTACTAAAATATTTTCAAGCAATTCTTTCTCACGTCAGACAAAAGCTTCAAACCGTTCGTGATCGCAATCACACCTCGATTCAAGTCTGTCTTATCGAGAGAGGAAGGAGATCTTCGCTAGCTAGTAGTTTTCTAGTGGATTAACGTGAAGGGATCCTGTTTTACAGTAATTTTCTGTAAGTTGTAAAGGGACACGACCCTTATTCGTGCATAAGTTTCAAACTAGTTGTACTTGAAGCTTGTGGCTCGTTCTCAGCGAGTATAAATAAGAGAGTATCCTAGTAGTGGATATCTAATCCAGTTTGGATTAGACCGTGGACGTAGGGAGTTTCCCGAACCACGTAAAAATAACTGTGTTATTTACTTTCTGCATTTATATTCAATTGTTTTTATTTTCTATCTATCATACTCATTCAATCTGCATTCTTAATCAATCCTCTAAATATCTGGTTAAGTTTTCAAAAGATTTTCATAATAAAGAGCACCAACTAAATCCACCATTATTCCGCACACGATACACTGTTAGAGATTAAGTTCACTCTTACTCTCTGCTTTGTATAACTCACTTGAGAGATCTTACTTGGACAGATCAAGATCGATAAGAAAATCAATCTGGTCTATCATCTTGAGCAATCTGAAATTCAGAAAGCTTACATCTCTCTGATTAAATTAGTCAAGTAAACTGAAAAGTTTGCATTTGGTGTATTTCCCCCCCATACACCAAACCTTGCTCTTTCGGGACCAACATGAAGTTTTGTGGCGAGCACATGTGCGGTGATGGTATCACAAACATTGGACCTAGAAAGGTCCACACAAAAGTGATCGGTGCGTATTTTGCAAAGAAAATGCGAAACACAAATGAAATCATAAAGCCCAAAGTTATTCAGAACGAGTTAATGACTATGTTTGGTATGCAAATGTCCTATGATGTGGCGCTTAGAGGTAGAAACCATGTTGTTGAGATGATATATGGTTAATATCATGAATCATACCAACTACTGCATGGTTATTTGCATATGTTAGAGGTGAAAAACCCGAGCACGATCACAGATATCGACATTGGTGCATACAACATGTTCCGTCATGTATTTGTGGCTCTTGGTGCTTGTAGATCAGTATTTGACTTGTGCATGAGGCCGGTAATAGTAGTCGATAGTACTCACTTGAAGGGAAAGAATAATGACATTATGTTTGTTGCAGTTACAAAGGATGCAAATGAGCAAGTGTATCCGTTGGCGTATGAAATCGGCCCAATTGAGAATCATGAGTCTTGGGTATGGTTTATGACACGGCTACGAAGAGCACATGGGAGCACGCCTCAAACATTGATTGTATCTGATCAACATCTGTCAATTGAGCATGCAGTGAGAGTTGTATTTCCGGAAGCAACTCATGACCTTTGTTACTACCATCTTAGTAACAATTTAAAAAGATTTGGTAAAACTACTCGGGGGTTGTTTCAAAAGGCTGCATACACATATAAGCAATCCGAATTTCAGAAAAGAATGAACATGATTCAAGTTGGCAAGATGGATGCCTATAATCACTTAATGAATGTTGGACCTACTAAGTGAGCTCGGTCGATGTGTACTGTTCGAAGGTATAGCTTCTTAACATCCAATGCAGCTGAGAGCTTTAATCGTACACTTTTATGGACTCGTCGTCTACCTATTTGTGCTTGCATCGAGGCAGTTAGACTGATTTGTGAGGATTGGTTTAGCAAACGACTTATAGCTCTGCTAACATGGAAAAACATCCACTTCCAAAAGAGGTAAGACGCAAATTGATGGTCCAAATCAAGAGATCTCATACATACAGAGCACTTCCAGTAGGTGATGATCGATACCAAATTGAAACCAACAATTGATCATTGTTGGTAGACCTTGGAGCGTGGACATGTGAATGCATGGAATTTCAATACGACGGGATCCCATGTTCTCATGCTATTGCAGCAATTACGTACGTACTTTTTAATTATGTCTTTGAGAATTAATTTAGATTATGTCCGTGAGAATTTATTTTAATATTATTATCTGTGCAGGAAATCAAGAAGAACTACAATTGATTTTGTAGCACATTACTACAAATCAACATCAGTTGTAGATGCGTATAAAAATGTTATATCTCGAATTCCTCCAAAACAATATTAGAATTTGCCTGAAAATATTTCAAGCATTGAGGTTTTGCCAAACAAAACAATAAGAATGTCGGGTAGACCAATGATGAGTAGACGTAAGGGGTGGGGAGAATCATCGGGCGTACAAGTAGAAGAGCAAGACGGTGCCCACTTTGTAACATGAATGATCACACAGGTCCCAATTGTCCGAATTTATTCAATGATTAATTTGTAGTATGATTGTATTATTTTTGCATTATGAATGTAGTTTCGAATTAATTCATGTCATATGAGCAGTGAAATTAGAAAAATCATAATAAATTGATAATAATTGGAATTTAGGCGAATAAAATTTTAAAATGAATCTAAAGTCTTAAATTTGTATTTTCCAAAAAGAAAACACGTAAAATCATTTAAATTCTAATTTTCCCAAATTTTCAAAGTTAGAAAATTGCCCAAATTTTCGTAATATTTCACAGTTTGCGCAACTATTTTGTAAAAATCGTAGTAAATTGAAAATAAAACGAAATCGACTGATTCAAATTGGATATTACTCCTAACTCGATTTAGTATTTTATTATATTAACAAGACTAAAATTCGGATAATAATACAGTATAGAAATGACGAGACAGAAACCGGCAGAATCCGATATTCACAATTTGCAATAGTTCACACTTTGCGCAACCATTTTGTAAAAATCGTAGTAAATTGAAAACATAATGAACTCGATTGATTCAAATTGGATATTACTTCTAAATTGAAAACATATGGTTTATGAATAATAATCATATACAAAGAGAGAAAATTCTCTGAGCAATTAATATACGATATATCTTAACATGGTTAGTTCCCCCAACTTATAGAAGGACTCCCACTAATATGTCGTTGAACGGTCATGCACAAAAAATGACCACAATTATGACTATCCTTTTGCTTGAATCGCTCTGATTCCACTGCGATATTCCATTTAAATCATTCACCCGTCTCAGACACACCTATCTGTTGATGCTGGTAATAAAACGAGTGTGACATCACAATTGACAAAAGAAAGTAAATAGGTGCCAATGATCTGTATCTAATTTTCTTCGTATCTTTGTCAAATTTATGCCAACATAAATCATGCAGAGTCATGATCCGATTGTACATGTCACAAATAATGACCACAAAAAGGCCGTTGACAATGCAGGGAAATATAACCTACAAGTTCAACATTGACATATAAAAATAAAAACTTAATAAAATATAAAATTCATATAATTGCATACAACATTAACATATATAAAATTAAAAACTTAATATCATATAATTCATATAATTGCATACAATATTTAATTGCATATAATTAAAAAACATACCGTTGTAGCGTTCCACCAAGGTATGATTGTGGATCACATTCCACGTACGTGAATAACATCACGCAAAGAGTCGTGAGACTTATAATTTTGCTTCACATATACCAATTTTGTCTCACATCCTGGAAACTCCAGTGTATCGGCACTCTCCATGCCAGCATTCCAATCCGACTACAGTTGATGCTTCAAGACATGATTCAAACACAACAGGTATGAATGATCGGATGACTATGTCGAGCCGGACCACAACGGATGGCTCCTAACAGCTCTCCCATCCATCTCTTGATATTATTCTTTAGATCATTATGCCTCTCAATGATCCGTGCCTCCATCTGATTATGCCTCTCTATCAAACGTGTCTCAAAAGCACTCATCTCTCCACGCATCTGGCTAAGTATGCGCTCTGTCCTACCACCGCTGCTGCTAGAGGATGACTCAGACATCGGTACCCTAGCACGTTTTCCCTTATCTCTCCGACATCATGGAGGACGATCTGTCTCAGGTGGTTGGCTGTGAAAAGATGACCCATCCGCCTCTGGCTCATCAAAATATGTAGACTCTATGTTCCTCATAGCTCGCCGACTGCTAATTGGCTCCACTACAATCGGTGGCACTCTCTGCCTCGGTGGACATAAAAAAAGACGACCCAGTCATTTGAACCAGTCATTTGAATGCCATTGCAGGCGGACATAAAAAAAGACGACCCAGTCAAATCGTGCGAGTAAGTATTGTCGAAATTTGAATGACGAAATCTAAACCCAGTGATCAACGCATGATCCTCCAATGTGTACTCAATATCACCCCCGCATATGTGAAACCAAATCTCACCCATAGTGTGGATAGCCCTACACACTATACTGTGCAAAGCTGGACATGAGATGTTACCCGGACTCCAACTTAAAAAAATGACCAAATGACCCACGTTGGAATTTTTGAACAAGTTCGTTCCCACCTAATTGCAACAATCTAGACCTAATTTCTTCAACAATACCTATATTATAGTATGTATTGGGTTTAGACTTCCGATTAATTGAGTTCGGTCTATGATACCAAGGATGGGCCGACTCCTTCAACATTCAATGAATAAAAATAATTTCAATCAGTTCATATACATCAAATTAAAATAAAATTAGATCATATAAATCAAAATTCAAATAATTACATTAAAAACAATCATAATTTCAATAATTAATTACGTAAATCACTAAATTAGAAACATATTGTACATAATTTTAACATAAATGCAACAACAATAATTATATCTAATTAAAAAAGTATGGACCGCTGGTAATACATAGATGGACTGCTGGGTCCACGCTTATTCGACTTCAGAGCATGATTTTGAACCTAAATATGGTATTGTAATATCTTCTTCGCTGTCTCCCATGGTTTAGGCCTCTCCTACAGCGGCGGCGGTCCAAGAATCCTCTCCTACGGCGGCAGCGGTCCAAGAAGCAATCCCTAACAATCTCCAACAACCCTTCGAGCCTTGAAGAAGGAGGGCAGCGGCGGCGAGGCGAGAGGTCCAGGGAGGGGCTGCAACGGTCTATGTGGGTGGGTGAGTACGCGAGGTACAAAAAAAAAATACAATAAGGGAGGGGAAGGGGGGATGGACTGTCTATGGACCAAAAAATTTTAAAAAAAATATTAATTTAATTAAAGTAATCAATTTCATTAACTAACTTTCTCTTTCAGAGAATCTTTTGACTTTTTTGAGGTGGGATGCAAATTTCAATACAAAATGAATATTTTCTACATGTACATTGATGGATTGAGTAATTTATAGATGTGATTTTTGAAAATGGGTATCTTTATTTTTCTCCATATATTAAATATCCACATATAAAAGCTTAATTATATTTTTTAAGGGTTAACTTATTTATCTTTAATTGATCACTACTTTACAATATTACTAAATATATAGTTAATATCTAATTTTTATTAATACAAAAGAAATGATTTTAATATAATCATAGCCCTAAATAACTATCCTGTCAATTTATACATCCTTTTCTTTTTTTTTCTTTTGGGCATCAATTTCATTGACATCTAAAAAAAAATCATAATACCATTAGTTTCTAAATGTATACATATATAATAAATATAATTCTCAACATAACCATTTTGTTTTATAGTGTGTACATGTAATTAATTCCGAATAAGTGATTACTTAATACTAAGGACACGACTGCTCAGAGTATTTCTGATTAATTAGAATTTTATCTTATTGTGCGATGCGCAATAATCAAGAATTATAATTATAATTAATTTTAAACAATAACTTAAATTTCATCCCAAACCTTTAAAAATTAATATCAAAGTTTAGTACAGTGTTTTTCAGTTTGAATTGTAGATAGGATCTTTATTGAAAAGAGTCTAAAAACAAAATAATAACATTTGATTAGCTCTATATCTAAAAACAAAATAATAACATTTAATTAGCTCTATATAAATGATTGATGGCGTGTTTGGCTGAGCTATTTACAACAACTTATAAGCTGATTAAGAGCTTATAAGCTCTTTGAAAGTACCTGACAAATTAAATTATTTGAGAACTTATAAATTGTAAAAATAAACTATTAAAAAAATAAGGAACTTCATGCCAACTTATTTTTACATAAAATTATAAGCTGCAACAAAATTACATAAATAATCTTATATATTTAATTATTATCAAATTACGTAATTTTTTTACAAAAATTTATACGCTATTTAAAATAAGCTTATTCAAACACAGTGTCGCCATAGCTTATGCTTTTGCATAGAGTCCAACAGTGGCGGAGCCACAAGGGGCTTCAGCCCCCCCCCCCCCCCCCAAATTTTTTTTTTTTTTAGTTTTTAAATTTTTTTGAAAATTCGAATTTTTATGCTTCAGCCCCCGCCACTACGTTGCAGAGAACGAGTTTTCCTAATTGTCGGAAGCTTTCCCTTTGTCAGCCCCCTCCGTCTCGAGTCGAAGTCAAGGTTTCGTATAAGGCTACCACATCCATTGTTGGAGACTTGACTTGAGTTGCAGCCATTGTTGGAGACATGTGCCCAAAAAAATGAGCAAACTATACATTTTACTTTTAAACGTACCGTATATTATATCAACTACTCATATCACATATAGTTATGATGATTTTATATTATAATAACATGATAAGAAAAGGCGTACCGAACAAAGGTTAAAAATACATATGTGACGCATAATGTACATTTTAAATTCATAATACGAGGTATATAATTCAAATTATCACAAAATCCTATTCATATTTATATTTGTCCTTTTAGCAGCGAAATAAAATATATAATATGTGAAATATTACTCATTTCATCAACAAAATTTTTACTCATTTTGACACCACACGTCTTAAGAAAAGTAATTTGAGTTTGTGTATTGAGTGGAACTTGAATCTCACTTAATTTATTATTATTAATTGAATTGTCTGTAGTAAGTGACGAGATCCACATACCAAAAAAATGGATCGAGTAATAAATTTTGAATGAAAAATATATTACTAACCCTCTGTCCCGTTAAAAGTGATCACGATGAATCTGTCATCAAGATTAAGAAAATAAACTGTTGTGTTTTTAAAAAATAGAACTAATCTATTTTAAAGGTAAAACTTTTATTTTTCATAACACTTTTAATAAAAATAAAAAAAACATAATCGTTTTCAACGCCCTCTTCGAAGACAAGATTATAGCACAAGCTGGATTAATGTATTCATTAATAAACATTAATTGCAACCGCCCGTGCAAGTTTCACCATCATTGAAACTTTGAAGTTTCTATTTTTAATTTATTTTATTCCTTGCTTGGACTATAGTTCTCAGCTTTATACAATATTTTGTTCAAAATATATATTGACAATACTTCATGAAAAAATAACTTAGTTTTTTTTTTAATATATATTGTTCAAAATCAATAATTGGAAAATCAAACTGAATAGTCAAATATTGTGTATGCAACCTTTTTGCTTTACAATTTATTCAAATTGTCGTTTTGATAGCTTAACTAAGTTTGTTTTTTTTTTTTTACTGACAATCCATAAAAATACTCATATTACAAAATGTAGATGTAAGAAATGCTCAAATCTTAAAAGATATGTAACAAATACTCAAATTACGTAGGAATATACTAATTTACCCTTATACAATGCAGTACAAACATAAATGCAAAATACAATGCAAACATGATAGGCGCAGTATGAGGGCAAACATTATAATATGAGTACAAACATCATTGCAAGCTAAAAAGCAAACTAGAATGCAAGCTTGACACCAGCGCGAGCACCGGTGCAAGCACCGCGCGAGCACGGCGCAGGCATGGAGAGTGACCGGAGAGTGAGGCTAGAGAGTTAGGTTTTCTTTTTTTTTCGTTGGGGTGGGGGGTAGGAGGGCTAGCGCATGCTTGAAGAGTTATTCAGCGCAGGGGAGGGGAGGGGTTTAGCCAAAGTGAGAGAAGGAGAGAGAGGATAAGGGAGTATTATCTTTTTCTTTTTTTTTATTTGTTGTATTGATTATTATTGTAATTTTGAGTATTATTTACACGTGTATAAAAGAATGAGTATTTCTTGCATGTACTTTTAACTAAGTGAGCATTTTAATTTTTGCCCCTTTTTTTTATTCCAAATAACTGGTTCACCTACACCAACTTTAATTCCCCTGCAAGTCTGCAACCTACTAAATCAAGTAAAAATAAATGCTATGTTAGCTAAAATTTCAACTAAATGTCAATTAGTAACAAGTATATTACCTTAGGTCCAATAATTTTCAAGTAAAAGCAAATTGAGATATCTATTATTTCTTAGGTACCTAAGATCATGAATATGATTACCATGGACGATGATGGACCTAATGTAATTTGTAATAACCTTTATTTATTTATTCTTCAAACTCCTTAATTACGTATATGACAACCTTACGTAACTTGTTTAATTGATATATTTATTAATATAAGTCATCACAATCTTATATTCTTTGGTTCTAATTTACCATGGACGAATTCAAATAATATATACATATATTAGGGAGTATTACTTATTTACTTACATAAGATATATACAAATTATTATATATGTAAGGCCTCTCTTTCTCTATCTCTCACACACACAGAACAGAACCAACAAATAATTCGTATTCATAGTCCACGGCAGGCAGTATTTGATTGGAGACTGGTAGTCAAAATGAACAACCTAACTTTGATTTTTTTATAAATTAATTCGATTTCTTGGTTGTTTCGATTATTATACCTTTCTGCAAATTAAGTGGGAAAACACTTTGAATTTGACCTATTCTGTGTCCACATATTCTTATCCGATAATCAACAATCAATCAGATATTGACTAGTACAACCAACTCAAAAAAATTAAATAAATTGATGTGCCACGATGGATATTTACCCTTAATTGCTACCACTTGATTAACGTGGCAGTATTTTGATACAGATTTAAAAATGACTTCTTCTTCTGAAAATAATTAAGACAAGTATCAAAGATTCGTTTTAGTACATAACCTTTTGTTTCTAGTTTCCTGTCCACACATATCACTAGGAACCAAACTCCTCACCATCCCTAGATCATGTTGATTTATTGCAAAAGAAATAAAGATAACAAACATTCCAAGGAAATATTACATCCCAATGCCATGCACCAAGTTGTGATTCTTGAGTGCCAAAGTACAATCTACAAACGGTTTTTAGTCATTCGAGTTGCCAGTTTATTATTTATAATCTATATTGTGTCAACTACAATTATTTTCTTAATTATTAATATAACCCTGATAGTGCATAGTAGAGTATATTTTTCTATTGGTATGTACCATTTGAAGTTACTACTTTCATTAATGCTGCACCTACATTATCTAACTTCATTTATTTAATTGACCATATAGAGAAAGATAATTGGTATATACCACAAACACCATAAGATTCTATTCAATAATATATAAAAAAAAATTGATCCTGTCCAACTTCGACGGTTGGACCCTAATATGTTAAATGAGCATCAACTGAGTCCACCCACTAATAATTTGGTTTTTTAATTCTATGGCTCAACCAAAAAGACACTCACTACACATTGAAACATACACACAAGTACAACACAATACTCCATTTGGCTCTATTCAAGTTGTGAACATATATATATATACCAAAAAGCAGCGCCATCTTTTTAGCTATAATATAAACACTCATTTTTCAAACACCAAAACTTTTCCTCCAAATTTGACCCGCCTTCTCCCCACTCCTCTCTCTCTCTCTCTACTGAGCTATCTTCTTATTTTCTTCTTCTTCTTCTCTCCTCCACCATCACCACCAGCACCAGTTGCGGCAGCGCTTCCATTTCCTCCTCCTTGCGAAGCGCTACCACCTCCAATTATCTGCCATGGGTAACTGCAACGTGTGCCTCCGACCTCCCGAAGCAGACACCCCAAATTCCAAACCCCCAACCCCAAAACCACGCAAAAACCATCGCGGCGAGAGCTTTCCCAACCCCTACTCCCTATCCCCCGCGCCGATCCGCGTGCTGAAGGATTTCATGCCGCGCATTCGGATCTCCGACAAGTATGTCCTCGGCAGCGAGCTCGGCCGCGGCGAGTTCGGCGTCACCTACCTCTGCACTGACCGCGAGAGTCGGGAGGCGCTCGCGTGCAAGTCGATCTCGAAGAAGAAACTCCGCACCGCCGTCGACATTGAGGACGTCCGCCGCGAGGTCGCCATCATGTCGAGCCTCCCCGAGCACGTCAACATCGTGAAGATGCGCGCCGCCTACGAGGACAGCGAAGCGGTGCATCTGGTGATGGAGCTCTGCGAAGGCGGCGAGCTCTTCGACCGGATCGTCGCGCGCGGACACTACAGCGAGAGGGCGGCCGCCGCTGTGGCCAAAACAGTGGCGGAGGTTGTCCGGATGTGTCACCACAACGGCGTTATGCACAGGGATTTGAAACCCGAGAATTTCCTCTTCGCTAATAAGAAGGAGAATTCCGCGCTCAAGGTCATCGATTTTGGACTGTCGGTGTTCTTCAAGCCTGGTAGGTTCGAGATTTCCTTAAATTTCGGGATTTTATTGATAAACGGTAGATATACATGAAGAATGCATGTGGCGTAGATTTTGTAGTAGATGCTCAAAGGCTCAAGTAAAAAGTTTCCTCTGTTTTTCTCACTGTTTGCTAGTTTTGATTGGTTATTATATCCTAAATCAGGTGAAAGGTTTTCTGAAATAGTTGGAAGTCCGTACTACATGGCACCAGAGGTTTTGAAGAGAAATTATGGACCTGAAGTTGATATATGGAGTGCTGGGGTGATTTTGTATATTCTGTTATGTGGTGTTCCTCCGTTTTGGGCAGGTATCTTCTTCATTCATTCATTCATCTTAATTTTTAATTTCTTACTTTTTAGTATTATATTATATCCTCCAAAGGAATTCAAAAGACTTGAGAATTTACTTCGTTTCTTACTTGCTGCAGAAACTGAGCAAGGAGTAGCACTTGCAATTTTGAGAGGAGTGATTGATTTCAAGAGAGAGCCATGGCCGCAGGTTTCCGAAAGTGCAAAAAGCCTTGTTAGGCAAATGCTGGAGCCAGACCCCAAAAAGCGTTTGACAGCGCAGCAGGTGCTTGGTGAGTTTGTTTGTCTACTATTTTCCCAACTGCAGATTTTTATGCAAAAGTGAGAGTGATAGTTCTTATGTTAGTTTATTCATGCTTCATGTGAACACTTTGATTGTAAATATGGGCAGCTTGCTGAGGGAAAAATGATCAGACATCAAGAAAAAAAAATGACCGAAAAAACATCAGTTACTCAAAAATCTCAAGTTTTGGGCTGAGAAAGTCATTTAATGCTGCTGAGTCCGAATCTTATGACGCAAGATTAAAAATTATGCAAAAAGTTGTTTGTTGGAGTAAAAGATGAGAAGGGACAACTAGAGCTCACATAACTCGTGAACATATGCATATCATAGTTTGCTAATTGTTGCAAATAAAGGCATGTGAACTTTTTGCAGCACTTCATTTTTATTTTTTAGTTTTTGTATAACAACTCTAACACCTATGTTGTTTAAATAGATCATTCTTGGATACAAAATGTGAAGAAAGCTCCAAATGTACCGTTGGGAGATATCGTGAGAGCAAGACTGAAGCAGTTTTCTGGCATGAACAGATTTAAGAAGAAAGCATTGAGGGTAAGCATCTAGTTGTAATGTGCATATGTTGGAACTTCAAGCTTGCTATTGGAAGCACAAAAAGTTATCTCTAGGGAAATGGTTATATCCATATTCAAGGTTGCTTAGAGATGGTATGATCGAGTTATGTTCATATCTTTTGATCTTTGGTTCGTCATGATCAATTAATAATATAATAACTATGCAGGTAATAGCAGATCACTTGTCTGTCGCAGAGGTAGAAATTATTAGAGATATGTTTGCTTTGATGGATAACGACGGTGATGGGAAGATTACATTCGAGGAACTAAAAGCTGGGCTGAGGAAAGTGGGTTCCCAGCTTGCAGATCCTGAGATAAGGCTGATGATGGATGTGGTGAGTTGAATCAATTTCTTTATTTTCAACATCATCACCAAAATATGCTTATCTGGATTCAAGACCTAAATGACGGTTGTTTTCCTTCTCCTAAGAGCTACTATACTTTACCAAGTTATACAAAATCATCATAAAAACACAATTTGGATTAGGGAATATATTTCACAGTAATATTACGCAACCGAAAAAACATCAAGATACAATATTGTTCTGACAATCTCTTTATCTTTAACCCTAAGACCTGGATTTTGCAAGTTTCCTAAAAGAAGAACCTTGTCTCTATTTTATATAGGCTGATGTTGATGGGAATGGTGTGTTGGACTATGGAGAATTTGTTGCAGTCACAATCCACTTACAGAGGATGGAGAACGACGAACATTTCCGCAAAGCATTTAAGTACTTCGACAAAGATGGGAGTGAGTATATAGAATTAGACGAGCTTCGAGGAGCTTTAGTGGATGATACTGGGGAAGCTGATCTTGATGTACTCAACAACATCATGCGTGAAGTTGATACTGACAAGGTTCCCCTAAATTCTTGCCATCTTTCTTTACATATATTCAATAACTTGGTCTTCATATTCACAGCTGGGCTTCTTTCTTGCAGGATGGGAAAATTAGCTATGACGAGTTTGTGGCGATGATGAAAACAGGGACAGATTGGAGAAAGGCATCACGACAGTATTCAAGAGAGAGGTTCCAGAGCTTGAGCTTAAACTTAATGAAAGACGGGTCTTTACAGCTGCAAGATGGATTTACAGGTCAAACTGTTGTAGTTTAAGAATTTTCAGTTCATTGTATAGTTCTAGGTTTCTGCGAAATTGGCGTTGCTCAGAAGATGGAGATGGTAGAGATTCAAGGAAGACTCTTATCGCCATTCTCTGTTCATCAAATGTGCAGAGGGCTATTTTTTTGTTCATAAGGTAAGGTAAGGTGGTGCCCAAGTTTGTGTTGTACTAAATTTTTGCAATCTGTATTCTCTCCCTCACTATGTATATGTGTGCCTTCTTAGACACCGAAAATTGTGATTGGAAAGATTAACTTTTATTCAATGAATTCAATCTACAAATCGCAATAACCACGACTATACTAGTTAGAGTTTGATTCTTCCCTACCCTACCCTACCCTACCCTCTTCTGAAATTAGCAAATTCTGGTCGAACATGAAACTCTAATATACCGAAACTTCAAATATTTAGGTACTATTCATTCTCTTATGATATCACACTGCTCACAGATTCATTCTATTCAGTTTAACTTAGTCCGTTACATGTGCTGGTCTCAATAAACATAAATAATCTTGAAGAAACCTTTTACCGATGCTCAATATCATAAAAAAAATTCAAGTATACCATGTAAACAGAAATGCTGCAGCATGAAAAAAGAGAGAGCAACACGTCGAAATTAGCATAGCTGCTTTTTCAAATTCACAAAGAAGCAGCCGCCGATCTCCAAAACTCACTCGGCTTGCGGTGCTGATTGATCGGCTTCTTCTTCCTATTCGAATCTATATCCGCAACGGCAATTCTCGTCGATATCTGATCAGGCAACCTCACCACAACTACACCCCACGGATCAATAAATATACTATCGCCAAAGCTTTCTCTCACGTCGCTGACCGCTATCACGTAACACCGAGTCTCAATCGCCCGCGCGCGGAGCAGAATCTCCCAATGCGCCTCCCCCGTCGGCGCCTCCGGCACCAGCAGCACCTCCGCGTGCGTTGGCTGCTTCCTTCACTAGGCGGAAGCAGGTGCCGAAGTTGGAGGACAGGTCGTTGACAGAGGTCATCTGCACGGTGTTGGACATTGCTGATGCTTCCATGAAGCGGCGGAGATGGAGAGAGAGATGGCGGAGAAGGTACTATAGTAGAAGACTGCGTATTCATGAAATGTTTAATTTTGAAAGGCGTTGGATTAAGATCTATGGCTTGGAATATGCTAACAATTACGGGTTCGGGTACTGATATGGGCCTAAGCCCAAATATGTGAGTTTATTTTGGATTTCGGAGCTGCCTAATATTTGCTACAACACGTCCAAGTATAAAATCACAACAAGATAAAGACAAGAGTTACAAATATAATCTCTTGAACTAAAAATAAGAAAAACTAAGACAAAATTTTGAAATATTAAGACAAACTTTAATTCAACCGACTTAATCAAGTCCTTGCAAGATCTCAACAAGTAAAACACCCCCTTATTTCCATAAATTTCACACATTTCAAGTAACACATTCACAAAACAATGCTTATAATAAAAAAAATCTCATTGACAAGTCCAATATAATATGTGTGCGTCAATTTTTAAATATCAGTATATAAAATTAGGTTCTTTTAAAAATCGATATTTTTACAAGATATAATTTTATTATTAAATAATAATTAAATATAATATAATAGATAAAACTAAATTAGGAATAAGAGAAATATATTAAAAATAACGTTGAGGAATTTACGATTTTGACCATCGGTTCACGTTTCTGAATATTTGAAATTGAAATTGAACCGTTTTCTATACGGTTATGATTCAGAACCGAATGATCTGATTCCGATAGTTACTATTTATTTGAACAATTACTTGGAATTAATCATGGTCCCAATTCCTGAGTCACAATACACATATTAATATTTAGATACTCCCTCTGTCCCAACTAGCTTTGGGCACTTCTTTTCGGCATGAAAATTAAGGAGTTAAGGAGTGTATATTAAGTGTATGTTTAAAATATAAAGTGATGATATGAATATATATTATTTAAATTTGTGTGTGTAATTAAGATGTTCTAAAAAAAATGACTCAAGATAATTAAGACGGTTCGAAAAGAAATACGACTCAAGCTAGTTGAGACGGAGGGAATACAAGATTATAGCATATTTAATAACCGAACTAGCCCAAAAAGGCACTCTTTGATACTGAGTTTGATTTTTTTTATTTTTTTAATCATTAATTGCATTAGTGCTCCCAAAAAAGTGCAACTGTTTTATGCGGCCTTACAAGGAAATCTATAAGCAAACTTATAAATATTAGACAAATATGGTAAATGAGGATGAAAAAGGTGAGTTATAATTAGTTAATATAAATAAACTTACACTTTGTTATGGTCCACAAAATGACAGATTGGTCATTAAAATATGAAAAATGATGGAATATTGAACTTTCAATGGAGAAGGAGAGGAGAAGGGACCGCATCATATTTTCCTAAGTACATAGGGGTATTAAAATAAACAGACAAGTTTTCTCTTACCCACATTAATGATAAATTGTGTATATATAAAAAATAAATTTCTTATTTCCAAAGAATAAAATGAAGGATGAAAGATGGGTGACTTATTGATGGGGGGTTAGGGTAGGGACAAGAGTAAATGCACATGAGGGGGAGGTGAGATGAGTACAACTACAAATGGATTATGCAATCAAATTGGCAGTCGGTTTTCACATTCATATCATCACATTATCCCTAAATTAACGGACCCATGCTATGCTATCCAACCATGCTTTTAATATTACTCATACAAATATTCAATTTCATTGTTTTCTTTAATTTAATAATTGTTTTTATAATATCGTTTGTTTTGCATTTTTTTCATTTAATCTTGTAAGGAAGACTCGGTCTTACTGGTGGAAGAAGAAGTGAATGTTTGGTTCAAGTGCAAATGAGTTGAGGTGAGAAAAATAGTTTATATAAAGATGGAAAGAATGTTGAGTGAGCAAATGATACGACACTTTTCGCTCCAACTATCTCCATCTTTCAACTAACTGTCATCCGATTTTTAAAGTCCGGAGATGAAGCTCATCTAATCCTATATGTATGCAGGATAAATTTTGAGCAGAACATATTTTACATATCTTTGAGAGTTTATTTGTACGAATGCTATACAGTTTGCCTAGAAAATATTATCATGTAACCTCATTATCATTAGTGAAAAAATTATATCTTTACAGTAATAAAATCTTTTTTCCATAAAACATCCATGAATTATATTATAAAATATACAAAAAGTTATTACAGGAAGTATTTTTATACTTAATTTTTTATTTCTTGGTGGACATTGTTCACAATATTTCAATTAAATGCATATACATTTGATTGAGTTTATATTATTTCACGAATGCTTATTCAATTGCCGTACATGTAGAAATTATAAATTTAGGCACATGAATAATTATCGATCGTATTTGAATATCAATTGAATTGATGTTGGAGTATGTATATATATATTTAATTATTATAGACGACAATACATAATTAAGCAAAATGTATTTATTTATTTCCCCTTGGCGATGGAGTTTTAGTCCTTCTGAAGTTATAAGTAAATTTGATTTGACGGTGGCTGCATTCACTTGCATTGCATAGTTGTGCATTTTGTATATAAGTAATAATATGAGATGGAAGCTGTAAGAAACATTCGTCTTCTAAACTGACCAAATAGATTATATATAATTAATTTGAGATTTATTAGGTGTTAATTAGGGGCAGTACGGACGTGCGTACTTTTTAATATATAGTATCAAGACAAATGCCATGTGCCCAAAATTAATTTTTGCATGGCCTCTCTCTCTTTCTCGATCACTTTATTTCTTTCTTTCTTTCTTTCTTTCTTTCTCATACAGTCATATATTGATATACTGATTGTGCTATATATATATATATTAGATATAATGAAATAAACGTGGACCATACGTGCTTGTCTACATTCACGTATGCACCATGCACATGAAAATGGGGCCCATCTCTCCCTTGTTTCGTTTTCCTTCCACAGCCTGTGTTTGGCCACTGTCTATTCTTACACAAATGTTCTTCCTTTTTATGGGTTGTTCAATTTCTATGTAAAACTTAGTTTTTTTTTTGTTTTTTTTTAAAAATTGGATTACTTAACATTTAAATTACATGGCCGTGTCATGCAGGACTCGAACCCGAGACCTTAGCTTTAGGCATTAACCTCACTACCACTAGGTCAATACACGCACGCCATAAAACTTAGTTTTAATAAACTATTACATTCCATTCACAAATATTTGACCACCATATATGTACACTAGCAGCTCCCACTCATCTTAATTTATAGTATTTCAAAAACTAATATATGCATGGTTTCTTTATGTTTTCACCTTCATTTTCACTTTCTAATACTAGTCCAACCACATGAAAATTTTTACATATCATCAAAGATTTTTTTCATATAAAACATAGTTTTTAATTATATATCTTGATTCTTGTCAATTTTTGTTTCATTATGTGCGTTATGGTGACTTTACGACACGTGGTTAATTTATAATTTATACACTCCATGTATTTTGCCTGCCGCTTATTACTGTTATGTTTATCTTAATACACTTTCCATCATACAAAAACAAGGTATCTCTTGTCATTTACGTTACAGATATAATATAGATGAGTAACCAATAAACTCAAAACTAAAATAAAATAAAAAAGTCAAAAAATGATAGTAAAAAACAAATAAATACCATTATAACTATTTTCATTTTTTACAAATATATCCTTCTTTATGCTTATTATTTACTATTATAACTATTAATCATTTTTTACCATTAAAATTACAATTCAAAAAATTACTTCCCTCTTCGACCCCGCCATTAAGGCCTGCTTCTCCTTGGGTTTCTAATTCTTCCCTCCGACCACCCCCACTCCTCAGAAACCTCCACCGCCAACGCGCGCAACGTAAGATCAGCATCGCTGTCGACCTTAGCGACGAGTACTCCTTCGCTATGAAGTGAGCGCTGCTAAGTATGAATCGTATGATTGACAAATAATCATATCATTCATACGTATGAATTGCATGATTGATAGATAATCATACAATTCATACATTAAATCTCTAATTCATACTACATTAGTATGAAAAGTATGATTCATACTTCGTATACACGATTCGTACTTCAGGTATTTAAATATAAGGGTATTTTTGATAATTCACATAAAAATAACTATAATTTTAATAATGTTATATTAGTAATTATTATTTGTATTTTACTATACCTTTTAATACTATTTAATTAGCATATTAACACAATAAACTTGTGCAAGATGTAGAATTTTATAAGTAGTACTTGGACCACAAGGAACAAAACAGGGACATTAGAGGACGATGATGATAAAATATTTATTGATGAATGATATTATTTTATTAATGTTACAAGTATGTGTCATTAAAATTATACTATAGGATATGGAGTTGGATATTTACCTTTAATCAATACAATCAAAAAAATAATATTGCCTAGTTGATTGAAATTCTTCGACAATGAAATGGATTATTGGAGTACACAATTTAAATTATTAATTATTTATTGGCTGGTGTAGATATACGTTTGTCACGCTGCAATTTACAACTAAATGTATAATTGTTCCAACACACGTGAAATCTCTATACAGAAGATAGACTTGCTCGTTAGAAAAGAATCTTTTGGAATTCTCTGACAATAAAATGGATTTTGGGAGTACACAATTTAAATTACTCATTGGCTGATATAGATATACGTTTGTCACGTGGCAATTCACAACTAAAATGTATATTTGTTCCAACACACGTGTAACATCTATACAAAAGATAGACTTGTTCGTTTGAAGAGAATCTTTTCCATGATCATATCAAAATCTTCAGCATTCGGGGATCACAGACCAACCGTAAAAACGTATTCAATAAGTGGAACGCATTAGCTGTCCGTTCTCATGTTGGGCAATAAGAGTCGGAAAAGGGCAATCACTCATTCTTAAAATAAGTGTTCTTAAGACCAAAGAGTCGGATAAAATGAGACTCTTCATTCCTGATTCTCTTGTAGCTGGAACCTCTAAAACCACGATAGTTCTTAGTTAGAATGTGATTCCAACTCAATACCTTTTGGATTTAAGGGTGAGTTTGGTATGGATGATGAGATGAAGATGGATAAATAATCTCAAGATAATTAGTATGAATAGTGTATGATAAATAATGTGAATAGTGTTTAATAATGTGTTTGGTATGTTAGAATAAAAAGTAGGATAACTCAATATTGTGTTTGGTAGATAGTATGATGACTTATTATTAATGTGAATAGTGTTTAATATGTTGTTTGGTATGTTAGAATAAAAAGTAGGATAACCCAACATAAGCGAACCAAAAGCACTCTCATTGGCCCATCCGAATGCCATGTAGTCCTCCGCCCCAATTGCAGCCTCCAAACCAATCTCAACCTCATTCTCCGCCTCCTTCAAACTCCACCTAATCCTATAACTATCAGACAGCTCTTTGCAATTATCAAACACAGTGGGCTGCTCCTTACCATTTACAGAACCATTCAACAACACGTATCCAAAATCAGAAGCAGTGGGAATATCCCAAATAGCAACAAGTTTCATTTGATCCCAGGTGACATTCTTCCGCAGACGAACGGTGAAAGTGTCATTTTTATAGGTCTGATTAAGGGTGGAATCGGAAACAGGGAAACCATTGGTGAAATTTTGGAAATCATCACCGAGTGCGCCCCACCAGTGGACGTCGGCGCCGGCAAGCATTTCAAATTGGGAAACCCTAAAGGAGCAATCATCGATGATGGATAAGATACCTCGGAGCTGGTGCTGTTCCATGGTGAAGTGTGAGGTGAAGTTGAGGAGAGATGTGTTGGTTCGAGGACAACCCAAACCCGGATCGGAATCCGAGAATCGAATCAACAACATAAAAATGAAAATACCCAAATAGAAGAGAGTAGATGGGGCCATGGAGAGAGATCGGAGCAGACCAGGGATCTGGCTGTTCTACGAAGGGATCCGAGAAAGAAAGAAAATAGAAAGGAGTGTGGTGGGTGTGTTTCTTCGTAAATGGGAGAAAGAAAGAAAATAGAAAGGAGTGTGGTGGGTGTGTTAGAAAGGGTTACTGTTTAACCCACATTACTTATCATACCAATTTGGTGGGATTAATTATGTGGAGAAAATAGTGAATTAGTGACGGGCTGAGCAATTTATTACGGGCCTAAGAGATGAGTACAAATTCCTACCAAACATGAGATGAAAGCATATTATTTATCTTATCTACCTTCATCTCATCAACCAAACTCACCCTAAATCTTTGGGCATAAGTTTTAGATCTAAATCTTTTGGTGATAAGTTTTATTAAGTTGTATGATTATCAAAAATTTTATGTCCGTAACTTTTAATAGAGATACTCTCCTAAGTTATTTTTACCCAACAAAGTAGAAGTTAAATAATTTAAAAAAGAAAAAGAAAAAAAAAGAGGTGGAACATACGAATTCGATTTAATTGTTAACAAACTTGAATTAAGGACTTAATAGTTCATGAATAACTTTGTTTATTTATAACTCTAGTTCCCCAATTAAAAAAGCAACAACGAAGCTTTGATGCATAACTTTACATTTATCAATTGCACAATAGATATTTAATTTGTTGGGTTAATTTAAATTTTTTCCTTTATATTTTCCCAAATTCTCTTGTGTTTTACAACTATTATTAATTATGGAACCGTGCTTGATTGCTCAATGTGGAATCTTGGAAATTAAATATTGAAAAGAAAAGTTTGAAAAAAGTCATAAATTAATTTAGTTCAAAGACAAAAAAGCAGTCATCACTGACTCTAATGACTTTCTTTCTTTTTATAAGTTGAAAATATTTCAACATAAAATATTGTCGTCTTCGTATACTCTAATTTACCTTTTATTTTCAGAACCATTATTTTTCTTTCCATTTGTCTTTTCCACATTTAAATAGCATATAAAAGGAGTCATGCCATGCCCAAAACGAATATATATGCATCTATTAATCTGGTCCAAACATACTTTTTTAAGAATTATTTAATTATACGAATGAGTGACGGACACATAAAAAATCATTAATATGCACTGATTGATCTCCTTGTCCCCAATTTATCTACTTTTATATATACCAATAATTTTACAATTTTATAATGATAAAAATATATAAAAAATTGATAGGAGCTAAAGCCCCTCTTAAACTTTACTAGATCCACTCTTCATATGAAATATGGCTTTTTTCTTTTTTTCTTAATTTTTTTGTAATTCTAATAAATATCATATTTGGATTCCAACAATCAAATTTCTGCATGTATTTTAAAAAGTTGCAAATCAAATAAGTAGTCATGATTTTGATCATAATTATAACACTAATTCAATTCTCGTGAACGCGTTTTAAGTAGGGCATGGTTCGAAACTTGCACTCGCACGAGAGATGCAGACTACTTCGAATAAAATGTGACGAATTTGAACTATTACGTGTTCTGTGAATTTTAAATCCGTGATCTCTCAGTAAATATATTTATAATCATTTACGTACAAATTCATGCAAAAAATAGTAGTGATCACATAAAATATAATAAAAAGAAATAAAAATATGTTTATATTGATGATCCATATCATAAAAATATAGTCCATAAAAGTTAGCTCAATTTTCATATACTATAATGTTTTAAAGAATTAAACTAAAAAGTTATTCTGTTTACTTTTTGTTAGAAAGGAAAGGATACTCCTTTTCTCTCGAGGGGTAAAACCGTAAAAGATATTGCTATTCAAAATAATACATACAACATGTATATATACTACTCCTACTCGGCTACTCCTATATAGAGAGAGATAAAGAGAATTAAGTAGGGTTGAGAAGCCATGTGCGGTTTATGGTTCTTGGCCAATCTTCTATACTCCTACTCCTACATTTGATTATTATCTTATTCACTACCAACATATATCAAAATCTTTTCAAATCTAAAGCTCTCTTTCTGCCTTCAAAGTAAATACAAAACCAAGAAAACGACATTAAAAAAAGAAGTCTTTTTGCACTATAATTAGTGAATACTATCTTTATCAACAGTGGAAGGTAAAAGTTATTGCTGTGTGATGGTTCAAGTACCTTTTGTTTTTATGCTTTAAGAAGCTAGCCAAACTTGCATATTCACAATGAGAGTTTGGTTACAAGTTGTTACTTCGTAACTTATTTGTAACATCAATGTCTTAGAAAACTACATTTCTGTTGGAATTCTATGAATAAATAAATGATAAATGGGGTATGCATTGCTGTAACGGTCACCACTGTTTTGTAGATTGGAGCTGGTGCGCTGGCCTCATTTTTTGCTGTCTTCAAATTCTGCTTCTTTTATTCCCATAAATCTGTTATCTTTATTAAAAAAAGTTGGGTGCTTTTGATTTCGTTCTGAACTGCAGAAGGTTTCTGCTGGTTCGAGAGTTCTTTTTCTTGCCCATGGTGTTTCTTGTTTTATCTTCTTGATTCAAAAAATTTGTTCTTTGTTGAAGGGAGTGTTTTAGTTTCTAAAGATGGGAGAAGAAGAAAAGCCTGAAGTTCTTGATGCTGTCTTGAGGGAAACAGTAGACTTGGTATGGATCTGACTATCTGAGTTTAATCACTCTCTTGATTGTGGGATGTCTTAATTATAGCTATCAAGTTGTTTGCTAATGCTTTTGTGTGTGTGCCCGGAACAGGAAAACATACCCATTGATGAGGTGTTTGAGAATCTGAGATGCACCAAAGAGGGTCTTACAAATGAGGCTGCTGAAGAGAGGTTGGCCATTTTTGGACACAACAAGCTTGAGGAGAAGAAGGTCTTGATTCTTATTTAAAATTTTGTTCTTCAATTTTATTACCCTTATGAGTTGTGCTAACTTGGCTTTATGTCCTTATATTTCTTGGTAGCTATGTGCTACTTTTAGACTCAATTACTCAGTTCCACTTCCACATTTGTTTTCAATTTTATTAAAAGTTTGTCCGTGTGCTAGAATATGTAGTTATACTAAAATTAATGGTCTTTGATTGCTGCAGGAGAGTAAATTACTGAAGTTTCTGGGGTTCATGTGGAATCCTCTTTCATGGGTTATGGAAGCAGCAGCTATCATGGCCATTGCCCTTGCTAATGGAGGGGTAAGAACATTTTTCTGAGTCGAAACTTTCTTAAGGGTTCTTTTTGGGCATGAAAGATACTAATCCTTGATTTGGACATTGCAGGGAAAGCCTCCAGATTGGCAGGACTTTGTGGGGATCATCACTTTGCTAGTCATCAACTCAACTATTAGTTTCATCGAGGAGAATAATGCGGGGAATGCAGCAGCAGCACTCATGGCCAGTCTTGCTCCAAAAGCAAAAGTTCGACATCATCTTATCTTCGACCTCCAGTTTAATAGTTGAATGTTTGTGGTGCTTGTTTGATGGATAGTTTCTCTGTGAAGGTTCTTAGAGGTGGGAGATGGAACGAAGAAGAGGCTTCTATATTGGTACCTGGAGACATTATTAGTATTAAGCTTGGTGATATCATTCCTGCTGATGCTCGTCTCCTCGAAGGCGATCCACTTAAAATTGACCAGGTGTGTTTTTTTTCTCGAGTGTGGCACTAAATTGTATTTTGTTTTGTGTAGTCAATTATAATGTCGTTTGCAGTCTGCTTTGACGGGGGAGTCCCTTCCAGTGACCAAGGGGCCTGGTGATGGTGTCTACTCTGGTTCCACCTGCAAACAGGGAGAGCTTGAAGCTGTTGTTATTGCAACTGGTGTTCATACCTTTTTTGGAAAGGCTGCTCACCTTGTTGATAGCACTAATAATGTTGGGCACTTCCAAAAGGCATGTTTGTATAGGCACTCATTATATTTGCTATGGACCACTCTATTCATTCTTTTGGAACTGAGTTTTGCTAAATGCTAATCTCTTTTCCTTTTGTACTGCATTAGGTTTTAACTGCAATTGGAAACTTCTGCATATGCTCCATTGCGGTGGGGATGATTATAGAGATAATAGTGATGTACCCTATTCAACACAGGAAATATCGCCCCGGGATTGACAATCTTCTTGTTCTTCTCATTGGAGGAATTCCCATAGCCATGCCTACTGTCCTCTCAGTTACTATGGCGATTGGCTCTCATCGTTTGTCTCAACAGGTTTTCTTAATTTTTATGATTATATTGCTTAGTTGGTTTATGTTTATTGTGTATACCATAATGCCATGAGATGTTTACCTAACTACAGGGAGCTATAACGAAGAGAATGACTGCTATAGAAGAGATGGCGGGAATGGATGTGCTTTGCAGTGACAAGACGGGGACTCTGACATTAAACAAGCTTACTGTTGATAAGAATCTCATTGAGGTCTGCTCATGGTCTCTTTTTATGATAATTTTGATGCATTTATGTTTCTAAATTGATTTTAACTTATGACGGCTCTGTCAACTCGTGTCCATAGGTTTTTGCAAAAGGTGTTGATGCGGACACTGTTGTTCTAATGGCAGCTAGAGCCTCTCGAACCGAAAACCAGGATGCCATAGATGCTGCTATCGTAGGAATGCTGGCTGATCCAAAGGAGGTATCTTTTGTGCCCTCCTGAAGTCTAAAATGTTTGAACTTCCTTGCAGTTTTCACTTCATAATAATACCCCGAATAGGCACGTGCTGGAGTTCGAGAAATACACTTCCTTCCTTTCAACCCTACAGACAAACGGACAGCATTGACATACATTGATACTGAAGGAAAGTGGCACAGAGTCAGCAAAGGTGCACCGGAGCAGGTATGATTTGTACTAATTCATTTGAGCTTTTCTTGTCTCAGGAATGGCACTTCTTAAAAATATCCCCAATGTGCATTTTCAGATTCTAAACCTTGCACACAATAAGTCGGACATAGAGCGAAGGGTTCATGCCGTAATTGATAAGTTTGCAGAACGAGGTCTAAGGTCGCTTGCCGTGGCATACCAGGTACTCATCATTTTATAATGTGCTTTTTATCTCTTATACTGAGTACAGTATTGAGTGTTTAAAGTTTTTAAACCATTTTCTTGTAGGAAATTCCGGAAGGTTCAAAAGATAGTCCTGGAGGACCATGGCAGTTCATTGGTCTCATGCCTCTCTTTGATCCACCTAGGCACGACAGTGCAGAAACTATAAGAAGGGCATTGAATCTTGGAGTAAATGTTAAAATGATAACTGGTAATTCTTCATGTCAAAATTTAGAGAAATAGCAATGTGCCAACACAAGCTTGGTTTGTGATATGCATTCAAGTAGTTAATCTGCATTAAGATGTCTGGTCTTTTAATTTTCTTTTGCTGTTATCAAATATGAAGCAAGTAGGTCCAGTTTTTGTAGTGCGGGGTTATTGGTTTCTGAACCATTGATTTCAACTTTTGCATTGAAAAAAAAAATGATTTATGATTCTTTTAATGTCAGACGCTAGGAAGATCAAACTATAGATAGGAGCGTGCATCTTATATATCGATTCTTACTCTCATGTTTCAAGAGCAACATATAGACTAACATAAATTGTTCTGCATAATCTGTAATGAAATTCATCTTTGATTTTGTTTGACTTGCTCTAATTATTTGATGGTTTCTTAAATGCCAAATCTGTATGCTTCGACAGGTGATCAGCTTGCGATAGGAAAGGAAACAGGACGAAGGCTAGGAATGGGAACTAACATGTACCCGTCATCAGCTTTACTGGGACAGGATAAGGATGAATCCATTGCTGCTCTACCTATTGATGAGCTCATCGAGAAGGCTGATGGTTTTGCTGGTGTCTTTCCAGGTAAATTTTCTCGTTTTCTCTCAGATTAGAACATCATGTGCCCCATTGTGCCATGAAATCTGATAATGAATGTGTTCTCTAAGTTCAAATACTCCCATCATCCTGCTAAAAGCGACCACATTTGCTTATTAGGATGTTTCGTTAAAAGTGGCCACTTAGCCAAAGGGAAATAATATTACCTTTTAAACATAGTGGGTCACTTTTTTGAAGTACAAAAGTTTGTTCTCTTAATCTTCGTGCCCAAACCCCTGTGACTACTTTTAGTGGGACAGATGAAGTACTTATTTATACGATTGTGTTGAATATTGGCCAGAGCATAAATATGAAATTGTGAAGCGCCTGCAAGCGAGGAAACACATATGTGGAATGACTGGTGATGGAGTCAACGATGCTCCTGCTCTCAAGAAGGCAGATATCGGCATTGCTGTTGCTGATGCAACTGATGCAGCACGAAGTGCTTCTGACATTGTCCTTACTGAACCCGGCCTCAGTGTTATTATCAGTGCTGTTCTGACCAGTCGAGCAATCTTTCAAAGGATGAAAAATTACACGGTACAACTCTTCTTCGGTAGTTCTAACTTCTATATCATAAATTATATTTAGCAAAGCAACACCTCCAAGGTTTTCGACATGATATGACCAGTTTCCCCCTTTTTTGACAGATCTATGCTGTTTCTATTACAATTCGTATTGTGGTAAGTTAATCTTGGTACTAATTTTTTTTTCTGTATTTCAAATTCTGAGCACTACTCGAGTTAGTATTCATTTTCATTATGCAGTAGTTTGATGTCTTTACCTTTCTTTTCATGCATCAGGTTGGTTTCATGATGTTAGCACTGATATGGAAATTTGACTTTCCCCCTTTTATGGTTCTTATCATTGCAATTCTCAATGATGGTTAGCTCTTCTCTCAGTCACCCTCTCTCTCTCTCTCTCTCTCTCGATACATACACCTACTTTCTTCAATATAACTATGCAGATAGACTTCTCTCTTATATTGCTAGAATGTTTTCTGATCGTTTCCACCCATTTCCTTTCTTGAAACTTATCGTGTAACTTATTATCTTCAAGGTACCATCATGACTATATCGAAAGACAGAGTAAAACCATCTCCTCTACCGGACAGCTGGAAGCTTGCTGAAATCTTTGCAACCGGAATTGTTCTTGGCGGTTACTTGGCAATGATGACTGTCATATTCTTTTATGCAGCATATAAAACTAATTTCTTTCCAGTAAGTTTATTTTTGTTTCAGAAACACATATAGCAAGTCTTGCAATGCTGATATTATTGTTCTTGACCGCATGTTTCTTACTATTATGCTCCCTATGATTTGGCAGCATGTGTTCGGAGTGTCAAGCCTCGAGAAAACTGCCCACGACGACTTCAGGAAGCTTGCCTCAGCAGTGTACCTGCAAGTGAGCACTATCAGTCAGGCTCTCATATTCGTCACAAGATCGAGAAGCTGGTCATTTGTCGAGCGCCCCGGTTTGTTGCTCGTGGCTGCATTTGCAATTGCTCAACTGGTATAGCAATTTTCCGATCATATGCATGTTTATCGACTTTTTGTTTTAAATAAAAAACTCATCTCTTGATCACATCTATTGCCTTAAGGTTGCAACTCTAATCGCGGTATACGCAAGCTGGAGCTTTGCAGCTATTGAAGGAATCGGTTGGGGCTGGGCAGGCGTGATCTGGCTTTACAACATCATATTCTACTTCCCTCTCGACATTATCAAGTTCTTCACGCGTTATGCTCTTAGTGGGAAAGCCTGGGATCTCGTTCTCGAGAGAAGGGTAACTTTCACTCTTTCATTCTCTGACTTGTACACGAAACAACCCAACTCATGAGGTTTACTTTTCCCTTTATCATGATGGTTTCTTGAATTCTTCCATTGCAGATTGCTTTCACCAGACAAAAGGATTTCGGGAAAGAGCACCGTGAACTTCAATGGGCGCACGCACAGAGAACCCTTCATGGCCTGCAAGTACCCGACACCAAACTTTTCAACGAGACGAATAATTTCTCCGAGCTCAATCAGCTAGCAGAGGAAGCCAAACGAAGGGCTGAGATTGCTCGGTAAGGATGGGATATTTCTTCTAACGCCTAATTCTTTCCACATTCTACATGTATGGTTTTATTCATATTGTCTAATTCGACTTAGGTTGCGGGAGCTGCATACGTTGAAAGGGCACGTTGAATCGGTAGTGAGGCTCAAGGGACTGGATATAGATACTATTCAGCAAGCATACACAGTGTGAGAAAGATCAGTCTAGTCTACATTTGATGGTGTGTGAAGGTATTGAGAATTAATGTTTATTTTTAGAATAATTTCCAGAGTTTTTTTCTTGCGCTATGAACTTCTTCCTACCTAGTCTATATATAATATGAGAGACGTTGATTATCATATCATGTTAGAATTTGATGTTTATAAATTACACTACATTAAATTAAGCCTTTCTTTGCTTGCTTCTGTTTTCATTGTGCAACTCTCCTAATCTTTTTCTTGATCATTTTTTTTTATTTTATTTTTTGACAACAATTAATAGTTTTGCACTTTAGCATTCAAAGTTAGTTTTCTTTTTGATTTAGTCGAGCTAATTTTGTTTCTTGATTTAGCTGAGCTCCGTTAACGAAAGTCCTCAAAATTGTGAATTAAGTTAAATATTGATCATAGATAGTATTGTTTTTTTAAAAAATCATTTTTTATGTGCATCGATCTTTACATACAATTGCAGCTTCCAGTAGAAATAAAATAGACATTGTAAAATGTTAGTTCAACGTGTTTTCAAACGATTTTGTTGGAAGAAAAAATAGACTGTAGACTGGCTCCCGAGTCCGCCTCCTTCCCAGCGCGATTCTCTTGGCCGGACTAAGTCTCCCGGGCAGCGGCTCGGTGTTAAAGATCATATAATACCAAGTGAGATCTCGCATAAATGATTTTGTGTCCCCAGTGCATTGGCAAGCTGTAGGAGTGTTGGGATTTAAATTACTTAATGTTGACACTATTATAATATGTTGATGAATTCATCATCAACTGAAAATATCACTATCTACCTTCTCCAAGAAAAATGAAATAAAATAGAGAAGAAAGAGAGGAGAAGAAAGTTTCGCTACCATCCTTCTCCAATTAAAGCAAATAAAGATATCAAAATTAGATATAACAAACATTTTTAGTTCTATAACTATATATTTTTTTCTGCTCTAATTTCAATATTTGTATATAAATTGCAGTTCTCTTACCAAAGCTAAACTGGCTTAATATGGGTGGGGTCGTGTCATAACTATTAATATACAGTAAAATAAAATGTTAAGTTGAGTCGATATAATCTACTAGTACAACCCCAAATACAAGACAAATCTGTAATTCGAGAATAGTAGTAGACCACTAGAAATAGTAGTAGCACCCCAAACACAAGATAAAAATTATATGGCTCATATATAGCCTACGCTCCACGATAAAAATCAATCATTCGCGTTGTTGGTAAGTGCAAAGATATTTTTCTTCATAACGTGTGCAGTGTGAATTAAATACTATTATCATAATAATTATAACTTTGATCAGTTAGTAATTATAATATCATCTTTAGGCAATTTAATAATGGATTCATCTTATAGTAGCTTGTAGCAAATTGAGACACTCAAGTTTGTTGGGGGCGACAGGGGCAGCTAATCTTACTAATTAGTTTTGTTTGAGTATGCGTGTCGTCTATTTTCTTAAATAAAAATATAATACAAATGGATGATATATTATATCCGAGCAACGTGCTCGGTGTCGGTGCCACGTATGATTTAAATATCAATTCATATAGAAACTCTTTTTTAAAATAAATTATCAATGTATATATGAGGTGGTGGTTATTTTGAAATGAAGTTATAAGTGGTGGATACTCTCAAAGTCTAAACATCCATTTCATAGAATTAAGTGCATGTAACTTCTTAATGTTGGTGCCCTTTCTATGTCACTGGGAAATCGTGCGGGTTGGATTGTTTAAATTTAAATCCGAACACGATACAAATCCGACACAAATATGATAATTTTCATATTGACACGACACGAGAATGACACGGCCCGTTATCGACAAGATAAAATCCTAAATTTATGTTAAAAAACGACATAAAAATTATAAAATTATAATAAAAAAATGATAATAATGCACAATTTTTAAATTTATAAAATATAATTATTTTTATATTTAAAGAAAATATTTAAAAAATTATATTTCTTTCAAAATCTAAATTATTAATATATTAGCAATGTTGTTATCGGGTAATTTGAACCCGACCTGAACCCAACCCAAACCTGACCAATAATTTCGTGTTCTTATCGAGTCAATCTGATAACGACCCGAACCCGATAAGACTTGACACTAATTCATTAATTTCGTGCTTGTTCGTGTCGGGTTATCGTGTCGTGTCAAAAATTGACTACCCTACTTTTGTACGTCGTTTCCATTGTAAAACGTGGCATTTGAGAATACTAATAATACATCTCAATTTTGCTAAAAGTGATTTATTTTTCTTTTTTAGTTGGGTTTGTTTCTCAAAATAATAAAAAGTTAATTTTTAAAATATGTATAACTCATCAATTTTTCAACTTTTAAGATACTCCTTATTTTGTTAATATTTTATGTGGTATGTACTTTCAAAGTACATTTTCACCATGAACTTTTAATTTCAGTTTTGCAAGCAATGGCGGACACAGGCTGTTAGTTATAGTTATAATTTAATTTATGAATTTTGACTACCTACATTTGCAATATAATTTGATCCTCAAAACATCTCAAGAATGTTACCCATCGATTGATCGTAACTTTGTTACTACATATCCTAAATTATATATACGCCTAACTCATCCATTAATATTTCTCAATATCAACCATTCATACCAGAATACTTATGACAATTAATAATCTCAATCAACTCTCCTTAAAAATGATCAATATTTATTGAAAAGGCCTCAAACTAAACTAGACAGGTTTTTGAGTGGCAACCTTTTCCATAGCCACATCCATTTTGTCATTACCACCATCATCACTACTGGTCTTATACCTGTACCATTTAGCACAAACCAAGAAATAACCCAAATTGAAGGCCTGCAATCCAGCCACAAGGTAGTAAAAATAATCCAACCTCCCCTTATTCAAATCCTCTGCCAGCCAATTCTCCTCCGATCCCCCCACCCTTGTCGTCCGATGCACCACCGATATCAGAAAACTGGTGAAGTAGCTCGATATAGCGAATCCACAGAACAAAAAGGAACCGGCGAAGCTCCTCATGTTCTCCGGGAACTGCTTGTAAAAGAACTCCACCTGCCCTATCACTGCAAACGCCTCCGACACACCGGCCAGAGCCAGCTGCGGTATCAGCCAGTTCCCCGACATAGCAGAGATCGCCCCCTTGCGCGGGACCATCCCCAGCGTGGGTCGAGTGAGGGCCACGCGCCGCCGGTGATCCTCCACTAGGGCTGACGTGAGCATGGTGAGGACGGCGAGGAATATTCCGACACCGATCCTCTGCAGCATGGAGATGCCTTCTTCCTTTCGGGTGATCCGGCGGAGGGCGGGGACGAGGAGGCGATCGTAGACGGGGATCCAGATGGTGAGGCTGATCATGGTGAAGACGTTGTAGGTGGCGGCGGGGATTTGGAAGGTGCCGGGGCCTAAGCGGCGGTCGCTTTGGAGGGCTTGGAAGACGAGGTAGGTTTGAGTTTGGGCTAAAACGACGTAGTATATGACACCGGAGAGCCAGATGGGGATGACTCTGATCACGCATTTGATCTCCTCCACTTGCTGCACGCTGCACAGCTGCCATGGATCTGCTGCTCTTCCGTCTTCCTCTATCTTGTCTTCTTCCCTTATGATTGCTGCTTTGTTCAGACACCTACACACACAAATTCATTACTACATGGTACACATGGTAAAAGTAGCATTATATTATAGTAAGGTGATCAATTTAAATTAATATTTACTATTTAAAATGATTAATTAATTTAGATTAATTTTGCCTTTATTAATTAGTAAGGGATCGGATAGGTAGTGTACCTGAGTTGATGAGTATAGGCGAGTTTGGTATTGATGGAATCTGGGGAATGATAATTGAACAAAGAATCCCAAGGCTGTTGAGGCAGCTCCAGCTTCCTCTTCTTGAAGGCGACCACCAGTGTCTGAATGACGCTGGTAATGGGGCTACCCGTGGGCAGAAGCATGACATAGATCCTGGTGCCGACGAAGAAGAAGGCGCAGGAGAGGAACATGAGGAAGGCGGGTATGGCGAAGCCGATAGCCCAGCTCACGCTGGACTGGACGTAGACGATGATGGTGAGAGACACCATCATGGCGAAAGTGAAGGTGAAGTAGTACCAGTTAAAGAAGCTGTTCACTCCCCTTTTACCCGACTCGGTATTTGGATTGAACTGATCCGCCCCGAATGCCAGGTTGCACGGTCGGATCCCACTCGCTCCGATCACCAGCAACACGCACGCGCTCAACAAAATCCCCACCTGCGCCGCCGTCGCTTCCACGCACCTCGTGCTCTCGTCTGCCCCGCACTTGGGCGGGTGCAGCTGTGGGAACGTCGCCGTCATCGTCAGAACCACCATCCCCAGGAAGGACGACACTGAGGCGATTCCCAGAGTCTTGTAGCGGCCGAGGTAGGTGTCGGAAGCGAAGGCGCCGAGCAGGGTGCCGAAGTTGCAGGTGCCGTTGAAGATGTTGATGACATTCGTGGCGGTGATGGACTTCATGTTGAAAATTGTAGTAAGGTATACTAGCAGATTTGAGGACGTCCCAATTGTTCCTAGCTTCTCAAATGTCTCGTTACCTGCAATAAAAAATACACCAAACAAAATAAATGATGGTTAAGCTTCAAGATTCTTGATTTCTGATTAAACGACGACGTTTTTGGCCGGGAAATGAAGTGGGGTTTGTAGATCTTTGTACCTATTACAAAAGGCATGGCTTTCACTCCTCTGTAGTTTGGTTCCTTTTTAACTGCAGGGGCTTCATTTTTCTCACTTTTCTCCATTTCTGCAGTGATGACAGAAGCTGAGATTTTTGGATATGGTCTGCAGTTTGTGCTCTTACTCTGAGCATGAGGCTTCTTTATATATAAAGAGATTTTAATAAATAATAATAAGAAATAAATTGTGTCACGTCAGAGATGTTCAAAGATATCCATGGCTTCCTCTTTGATTGGAGTTGATTAATTTTGGGTATTGTAATTTAATTAATTAATGCAGTGTGGAAATGGTGTGAGGTTGTAGAGAGAGGAGAGTTCAGAGTTGGCATGAGATGCTGTAGTATGTCTGTGTCCATGTTTAAGCTACCAAGTTGTATATGAAATGACAAATTTAGTAGAGCTAGCACTATTACTTTGAAAACATTTTTGACTTGTTTTTGTTGCTGTAGGGAATAAAATTGTGGTTAATGATGAGAGAAGTAATCAATGATTCAAATAAGATTCAATTTATATGACAGTTACACTAAAGACAGCTTCATCCTACCCAAATATCATGTATATATAATCAATTAATATTTTATATTTAAATAAATTTTAGAATTAATATAATATTTAAATTTATTTATTTAAATAAATACTAATTATTATTCATTATATTAGTAATAGTTTTTATTCATATAATATTAATTAAAATAATAACAAATTTTATAATTTTTTGATACTCGTAATTTAATTAATTAAAGTATATTTTATGCGATGAGATATTTTTGAGGTTGCCTAATAAAGGCTGCCATCATTCGTGCTAAGGATAAATTTTAGTTTATATTATCCAATAAATTTAGCACACTTTTCCCAAAATATCATTGTTTGCTTATTAAGTACTTGCATTATAAGAATCCAACAATTGTATATATGATTAATATAAGAATGCACAGATGTATTTTTAATATAAAGAGATAGACATTAATGTGTGCGGCGTATATATATCCAAATTCACTTGACTTTCAACTTTAAAGATGTGCACTAGAAAAAATTACGACAAAAGAAGATATATTTCTTTTGTACGAGGGTAATTTATCTATGTTGTATTAAATCAAACTAAAATTACTTTATATCAATTCACATATATTTATGTCATATACTAAATAATTGCAATTAATTAAAACTATATTCCAAGTCCGTTTCGTCTCTCTCGTCACGTACAAACGAATTTCGACTGAAAAAAGAAAAAGTTAACTAACAATTTTGAGAGTTGGTATATGAATTAGCATATTATACAGTGGTTTGGTCTAAAATATATCATACTATACCTATCATGCATACCTTCCCAACTTCGTCACGTATTTCAAATTATTGGATGTCAAAATATACGATCTATTTTAATATAATGCATGTCTCATTTAAAAAGGTACAATAGTCAAATGTTCAACCTTTTACTCGTCTCTATTTTGGGTCTATTTATTTTTATTAATTTTTTTAGAATGATAATGATGACCTGAAAATAACTGATGTTAGTTCACATTAGCTGTTATTTTGGCTTCTTTTTTTTTTTCTTTCTCAAAGCACAAGCTGGACATCATATGGAGTAGGGTTGTCAAAATTTACCGAAAAAATTGTATACCGTACTTACTATACCGAAAAATATCTTAAAATACCGAATATAAGATATACCGTAATTTTTGATAAGGTATGATACCGTACCAAATTTTTCGGTAAGGTAAATGTATGAGTTTTCTAAATACCGAAATATACCGTCATATACCGTAGCGTAGTATATACCAATTTTGTATATACCGTTATTTTGATATATATCGATATATATACATATATAAATAATATTATATGTGAATATATATTCAATTTGAATTATAACAAAATTATTTATATATAAATTATGAATTATAATTAATAAATATTAATAATAAACTACAAAATATGTGATTTTATTAATAATTAAAAGATTGAACAATAAATTATAATAATAATTTTTAATAATAATGATAAACTATTATATATATATATTTATATAATTAAATAATTGTGATATAATTGCACGATCTACTAAATTATTTTTTAAAACAACCATATCAACCTAAATATTTATATAATTAATCACAATAACATAAAGATAACTATAATTTAAAAGTATATAAGCTTTAAAAACATAAGTGTTTAATATGATCGTATGAATACATATTATTGTTACTAAATATAATATAAGTTATAATATATACTTAAGGAAGATATATTAATTTGTTATAATATATCATGCATAAATGTCCAAATTAATTATAATTTATATAGTTAAATCTAGCTACTTATACGAAAATACAATAATATAGTTAGTTAATATATTTGTAATTGATTATATGATATTATCTAAAAATTATGTTATTAAAAAAATAACACTTAGTGTTTTTTTGAATATGGTAGACCTTGTTTAATGTGTGTTTTTCATTATAAATAAAATTTGTTATAACGCGAAAAAATGTATGATAAGGTAAGGTATACCGAAAATAATAAGTTTTGGTATACCGTAAAAGAAAGATATACCGAAGTAAGGTAAGATATATGTATGTAAAAATGTTATGCCGAAAATAAGGTATACCGAACTAAGGTATACCAAAAAATATGATAAGGTAATGGTATGAAATTTTCCATACCTAAAGTAAAGATAAGGTATAAGATATGACAATTTTAGTAAGGTATACCGTACTGTGACACCCCTAATATGGAACCACGTTAAAAATTAACAAAAATATTTTAAGCTATTTCAATCTCGATCGTGTATTTGAAGTGTTCATTACTTGTCTACTTTTATTTATCTTTTTAGTTGAAAGTTCTATTTTGGAATTAAATAAAGACATCTATATAACTAACACGCTATAAATTAGTAAAAGGCTAGCAAATAAATCTAAAAAATAATAATTTTCAATTTTTATTTTAAATTAAACAAACTGATTTTTGCCCTTTAAAAAAGAAAAGCATTTTGGAGTGTTGTATTGTTATTTTATATATTTATTTCAGAATAGTTGTTTAGTGGACGGTGCTAATGTTGTAGTGTATGTGAGCCATTCATTGAACAGAAGTATTTGAATAAATTGCGTAGATGACTTACCATCATGCACGTTTCAATAATTCTACGTATTCCTTCACTTTATGGGTCTCTATTTACTTCTGCCTCATTATTTAAAACAGTTTTTAAATTTATATAAATATATGTTCTCTAAAATTATAATAATTTACCAAATTTATTAACTAATAAAAAACTTAAAAAATTGAATAATAATTTAACTCAATTAAGTATCTTATAATGTTATAAATTACTCGTATCACTTATTTCATATAATATGGGTATTGATTTTTTTTTCTAGGGGCAATGGCGATTGAACAAGATCTTGACCCCTCAATTTATAAATTTGTGAAATCGTTATGAGGATAGAGTGACGATTTATGATTGAGAATGTAAGAGATTCGAATCACGACGACACGATACTTTGTGCATGTCAATACTTAAGTATGCTTAATTAATTAATAAATTAAGCAGTTTGATTTGTATGTCCCAACTGCTATGTGTATTTTATCGTTTTTGTTATTTTTATTACTCGAAAATAAAATTGTTAACTTTTCTTTAGTTTATTGTAAAATTATGTGTGTGGCATAATTATAGCGAAAGTGAAGTTTATTAATTAGGAACGAATAAGAGACATAATATTCTAATTCAATCTGAATCTTCTGTTCTATATTAATGTGACATTTTCTATTGCATTGATAACATCACGATATATGGTATAAGTAATAATTTAATATATAAATATATTTTTTTATATATATCATAAATCTTAGCATATATCAAGATTTTATTAATGCAATAAAAGATGCTACACTGTTTGACAATAGATATCTTATTGTATATCCATACAAATTTTATGAACTCCCCATTTATATTATATATATCCACCTTTTTTAAAGTACGAACTACTCTATTCGTCGTATTCAATAGGGCTCGTTTTCATTTTTTTAGCTCTCATTAAATATATTTCATATAGAAAAGAAAACAATTTGATTTTTAAAAGTTGGTGCGATATACTCATTTTCCAATTTCCATCTTATATATATGTGCCAAGTTGTAACGCTAAAAATCATAAATTATTGAGAAGCCTCACATGGTGCAATATTCGAAAATTGAGGTAGTAAGTTGAAGAGAAACAAGACAAAATTTATTATCCCAACAAATAGAATATTATTGTAAAAGTAAAGTAAAGCAAGAATTCACGCCAAAATCGTTCACTCTTTCAAATTAAAGCAAGAATACTAGGATACATACTTGACTTGATACACTAATGAAAATCACCCCTCTTCCAAACTGAAAGCATGCCTGCATCAACACTATGATATAAAAAAATTTAGAAACCCACCAAAATCAGGATGTTTTTTTCACTATCTGTTCTACAGGTGTTTGACTAAGCTTATTTTAAAAAGTTTATAAGTTCTTGGAGTTTATAAGCTCTTGCAAGAGTTTATAAGATGAAGCTTAAAAGATGTCAATGTGTTTAGATAAACGAGCTTATAAGTTCTTTTAAAGTGATATAAAATGTTATTTATGTAATTTTGTTGCAGTTTATAAGTTCATGGAGAAATAAGCTGAGGTAGAGGTACTTATTTTTTGAACAGCTTATAAGCTCCAAGAGCTTATTTTTATAACTTATAACCTCTCAAAGAGCTTAATTTGTTAAACACTTTGAAAAGGCTTATAAGCTACTTAAAACAGCTTATAAGCTCCTTAAAATAGTTTATAAGCTCAGTCAAACACCCCCTTAGTCTAGCTATGTAAGTATTTATTTCAAATTCAATCATTACTAGACTATGATTTAATTTAAATAAATTTAAAAAAAAAATCCCGCTTAAAGACCAACCAATTTAATTAATGATACCCAATATTATAAGCAACCAAATTAATCCTCGAAGCTTTCTGCATCTAAATATGATCATCGATATTGATATAGCTAAAGATACATTAACGCTTTATGCATTTTAATTTGTTTATGTAATCTTATAGAGAATCAGAGAATAGATCTTTAATTAATCTAAATTAGGCAGAAAAAGTAATCTATAATTTATATTGCCGAATCTACGATCTTTCCCATTTCATACTAATTAATTAAGTGGTCAGTCATATCAACTTAATTAGGACATTCAACTCCACATTGAATATATATTTAGTGTGATTAAGTGGTCAGTCTTTTGACGTGTTGATTATAAATTAGGTTGTGTTTCAACCTTAAAAGAAAAAGAACAAAGAGGCATGTGACACTAATTATTTTAAATAAGAAAAAAGTTGACTATTCTTGCATATATATTGAATAGTAGTAGTAGTTAAGAAGATAGTCTTGTAATATAATATATACACACATATATATAGTGCATGGTTGATCAAGCCGGGTCGTATTTCGCCTTTATATGATTTTTGTTTTATTGAAGACTGAAGTAATAATCATTTTACTCCACTAGTTTAGTGGACCTAATATCGACAAATTACCTATATATATATATTTTGATTATTTATGATACATTATTTTTGAACATCGTTATTAAAAAATAATATTTTTTGTGTAAAGTGATAAATTATAATAAAGGTAATTAATTTTTAAAAGGTAAGGTATTTCATTTTTTAAAATGATCATTATTATTATAATATTTAATATAATAAACGTGTGATAGAATAATGAAATGTAATCCATGTATACTAACCTTATAGCTAAGGTTGTGACGTGCAAAAGTTGTTTTCTTATTTAAAACTAATAATAGGTTTTCTTAGCGTTTCTAAATTAATAGAACTAGTATTGTTACGTGATTAAGACAATATATATGTTATAAACACAATATGATATAATATAATTTATTTTTTGAATTTTAGAACGATGATGAAATACAAAATTGTGTTCATTAAGAAAAACACGCGAAATGGGTTGATGGTCATGAGGGTGACATAGTTCATTATTGCACTATATATAATTTTCTAATTAAATCAGATCTGTTGCAATTCAATAATGCATTAGGTATGCCTACGCAAAGAAAGGTGTTAGCTGCTTATTAGTGTTCTAAAAATCAGCCTAGGCGGCTGCCTATGCGTTAGACGGTGCATTACCGCCTATGCGTTAGACGGTGCATTACCAATTCGATTAATGTTAGACGGTTTTGGCTAGGCGGTCTAAGCGGGCGCCTAGGCGGGTTAGGTGGACGGAACTGTTAAAACAAAAATAAAGTTAAAATAGACCAACAACCTAAGTGCCCAACATAGAGATGATCCAAAAATTAATTTTTAACCCATTAACATATTGTATAGTACACAAAATCAACCCAACATCATTATTTGCTATTCTCCATAGTTTAGAACCTCGTATTTTATTAAGAAAAGACAAAGAAAATCAAAACTTGTACTTTGAAAATTAGATTACAAATATATTTGAAGTTATTATGAATCATTTCATCTAAATTCTAATTTATGTATTTCATTTTAAATTTATGGATATTATATTTTACTTAGCATATTATGTGTTTTTAACTTTTATTATAAATTAGAAAATGAAATTACAAATAATGTATGTTTATATAATTTGTATTACATACTATGATGTAAAAATATAAAAAATTAAGGATTAAAATTTGATCACCTAGGCTCCTGTTTAGCCGCCTAGACGCTAGTCTCCCTCCACCGCCCGACTAGCTTCTAGCGACTTTTAGAACATTATTGTTGACACGGAAACCCATATATTATGCAGATAATCTAAAAATAAAAGTAAATAAACTAAATGATATTATTATTATGTACACATTGTTTAGTGGTTTATAATTAAACACTGGCCAATAATTTCTTTCTTTTTATATGCATAATACAAATATTATTTTTGAAAAAATCGAATTTAGCTTCCGCTTAATAAGAGACTTAAGTAGTGCAATTCGTGCAGTTTTATTAATTGTTTTGATTATTTTTAATTCTCAAAAAAATTGGACCCCCTTGTTGTAAAGTGTATAGAGACTTCATGTTATAAGATATCAAATTTTATAAATAGGCCCATATAGGATCCAACATATAGGCCCATTTAGAGCTTGAAAGGTAGGAACAACAGTTAGTCAATTGTAGTGAAAATAAACCGGATTGTAGACCTCAGGTAGGGTGATGAATCAAGCGGCCAGCTCATAACAGCCGGTTCAAACCAATTTTTGTACATGTGGTTCGTTTATGGAAACATTGCAACAACGACACAACTCAGACAAAGTATGGTACAACATGATACATTAAAGACTAAGGTTTGGACGGAAGTGGGAGTGGACGAAGGGGTTTGTGAAGTCATCTACGCAGGCCATCCTTATTCGCTCGGGAGTTGCTGGATTATCCAGACAAAACCAGTCGGTTAGACCTACCTCCGCCCGTGCAGCTATGATTGCCTCCTTTATTGCGAATAATACAGACGAGGCCAGAAAGAATGGTGGCTCTCCCACTGCCTTGGACGAGTGGATTGCCCTCCCACCGTTTGGTGCATCCTTCAATCAGTATCATATATATGAGTTATGAGGGAGCTGGTAATGTAATTAATTAAGGTATATATTGATTAGCATGTTTAACTTATACCTTGAGGAGGGACACACTGAATTTGAAGGGTACATCATTAATGGAAGGAATCTTGTAAGTAGAAGGCCCACCCGTGTAGAGACATCCTGGTGGCACCCACCTGTGACCAGCATCCCCCCATTTGAGCTCTTCAAGTGCTGCCCATCCAAGGCCTTGCACAAATGCCCATTCAATCTGTCCCACGTCTATAGCTGGATTCAAGGGAAGCCCCAGGTCCAAAATCATATCAGCCTGCCTTGTATGGAAGTCCCCGACTAACGTGTCGATTTCAACCTCCGCAAACGCCGCCCCGTAAGTGAAGTACCGGAAAGGAGTCCCTCTTCCCACACTCCAATCAAACCCGATATCGGGAGTCTTATAAAATCCGTGAGCGGAAAGGTCTATCCTCTCCATGTAGCATGCATTAGCAAGCTGACATTACATTAATGGAAGTAAACACCTCATTTCCAAAGTTACATTTCGTTAATATTTCAACATGTCAGCACATTTCCCATTAGAACGATAGTTATATCAGTCTGCTTAATTTACCTCAGCAAATGAGCCGAATTGGTGCTTCGACGCTATAGGTTCCATGCGTGCTTTTATTTGCTCGCACGCGTCTAAAACTGCCGCACCGTATATATCAGAACTCGCAGAAGCAGCCGTTGGCGATGCATTTGGGATCTAGTTTGGCACGTAAGTAAGTATGCAAGAACCACAAGCAGAGTGACTTAAAACATATATAGTGTTTTTGGTATGCTGATATAATAATTCACCTTATCTGTACTTGTCTCTGATATGAATACAGAGGTGATCGGAATGTTAAGACAAGAAGCAGCCACCTGCGCCATTTTTGTATGCAAACCTTGCCCCATCTCGACGCCCCCGTGTGTTACTAATACAGTTCCATCGGTATAGATGTGAACGAGCGCCCCTGCCTAGAATCCATGAGCATATTTACCAAATCAAATTCAACGAAAGAGTTTCATAGGTTGAAGATGCAAAAGCCTTATCTATAACTCAAGCAAGTGTAGAAGAAGAAAAATATATTGCATGCCTGATTCATAAATTTGGCAGTGAAGGATATGCCAAATTTTGTAGGTATAACAGCCACTCCACGCTTCTTCCATCTATTGTGAGTATTGAACTTGTCGACTTCCTTCTTAACAGCCAGAATGTCGGAGGATGTCTTCAGCTCATTCCAGAGACGTTCGAGGGTGCAGTTCTCGATTATTTGGCCAAAATGCAACACCGAGCCATCTTTCTGAAAATTCATCTCCTGGTAAAGAAAACAGGATATAGTGATTGAGCAAAGAAAATAGTTAAACAAGGATGTTATTATGTGTTAAGTTATAATAACACTTACTCTTATCTCTTCTGGGCTTTTGTTAAGCTCCACAGATATTCTTTGTATCCAGTTTTCAGCAATCAGCATACCTTGTGGACCACCGAATCCTCGGAAAGCAGTATTACTAGGCAAATTAGTGAAGCATACCATTCCTTTCACCCTAACATTGGGAATCTCATACACATTGTCTGATTGGAACATGGCACGTTCGAGCACAGCCAGCGACAGATCAAGTGAGTTTCCTCCATTGTTGAAAATCTCAAGATCCAAAGCAAGTATTTTCCCATCCTTAGTAAAGCCAACCTATAAAATGCATTTCAAGTTTCAACACAGTAACCTAACTTTAAATGAAGAATCATCAAATGCTAATCATAAAGCTTGAGCAATCTCAGAAATGATGTGCATGATGTACCTTGTACTTCCCGAGGAAACTATGGCGGTGTCCGGTTACCATCATGTCGATATCCCTATCTAGAGTGATCTTTACGGGACGGTTTAGTAAGTATGATGGAATGGCAGCCGCAGCAGCAAGGATAGGAGACCTGGTCTCTTTCCCTCCAAATCCACCACCAATTCGTTTAGTCGTGCATACCACTTTGGACATCGAAAGACCAAGAACACTTGCGACATACTGCTGGTGTTTCTGAGGGGCCTGGGCAAAAATTCATTTTGCCAAATGAGATTAAGCAAAGATGCATACAAGTATTGCAGAAGTCAGGTTAAGCAAAGTTACTTGAGTAGATGAGATCATATGGACTTCATTCCCACCATCAGTAGTCCATATTAAAGTGGTATTTGGCTCCAAGTAGAAATGCTCCTGACCACCGACCTGAACCTCTCCCTCTATTATATTATCACATTGTGTCGACCAGAAGCAGAGGTCCACATCACCTTTCCTCAGACACCTCTCAGTTTCAGGGTGGAAACTATTTGATGCAATAGCTTCTTCAATGGATAATACTGCTGCTAGTTCTTCATATTCAACGTGGACTTTTCGAGCAGCGTGCTTTGCGTTTTCGTGCGTATCAGCTACAACCACCCCAATAATCTGAAAGATAATAATCACAAAACTCTATGACTTTGATAATTATGATTTATGAATAAGAGTATGCTAGGGAATATTCTTTCAAGACGAAGAATGCCTTCCTTACCTGGCCAACACATGTGACTACATCTGAAGCAAAAATTTCTTCATCTGCAACAAATGGTCCAACCTTATTGCTACCTGGCACATGTTTTGCAAAAAAAACTCCAGCAAACCCGGGCGAAGATCTTGCCGCAATATCGTCAATTGCAAGTATACGTGCATGAGGCTTTTTACTCAATATCAGTGCAGCATGTAAACCATTAGGAGGCATAGGAACATCATCTGTGTACTCAGCCTCTCCTGTAACCTGCCATCAGAGAACAATTAGGTTTACTTCATCTGTTATAGTTATAGAGTGGACAACATTTCCACTTCAAAGACAATATCAAGGAAAGCAGAAAATCATATAATTTGCATTTTAGTAACCTTCTTGTTAGTTGTTACACAAATAACTTATATACTTTAACAGTCAAAATTGTGCAATAGAAATATCCAAACCTGCAGCCTTGATGAAAGATGAACCTCAGGAGCTCCAACGGCAGTTCCATGGTTAACAATATCATAGTCCTGTTTTCCTATGATAGAAGGACGATGAAATGATTTTATCGCTGAAAGATCGGATGCGGCTACCGTTCCAGTGGGAGATGACGAAGACAATCCTTCCATCTGATGAGAAATCCACAAGTAAAACTTAAAGAAGAAACTCAGAATTAGTGATCTCCGGAACTCCACCATCCCTCCTGGAGCCTCACCCTTCAAGATAATGTCCTTCTCCAGTACTTCCAAAGCACCCTGCAACAGCTCCTTGTTCCAACACTTTCCTACCAGAAACTTCTTTGTTTCATTTGCAGATATAGAATAAGGGGCAACACCTCCATACACTATTGAAGCATCGGCAACCATCCATTCCCGGTCCTTCTCTTCAAGAGAGACGCTCATTCCAGCATTAACAATAGCGATGTCATCGTCTCTCCTATGAGCTTGCTTGAACTCTTTCACAAACTCATATGGAGAGTTCCAAGGGAGGAAAACAGAAAGAAGAATCTCATTACTCGCAAGATCCACTTCACGATAGCCCAAAAAGAAATGTTCCGCTGCACATATCCTTATGTTGCCTCTGCAATCACAAATGTGAAACTTTGCACCAGAAGCCATCCACAGAGGGTTGAGGTCTGATATAGGACTTGCTGTACAGATATTTCCACCAACAGATGCAACATTTCTTACTTGTGCCCCAGCAAACCATTTTAACTGCTCGAGGATGGCTCTGCACGATGAAGTTTGATAAGAAGCACGCTCGCCTAAAACTTGCTTTAGTACTCTTACTAGTTCTGAAAGCTTAGTCGCTGCACCAATTTCCAATCCTTCTTCTTTAATACTCACTTTGTTAAGTTCAGGCACATGAGCAACGTGGACAAGAACCTGATAATGGAAATTCTTGAGCCTTGTTTCAATTCCCACCTCAGTGTTACCAATAACTAGTTTAGCATTAGGGTGCCTTGCCTTTAAATCCAACACTTGCTGAAGGGTTAATGGACGATGCCACATAAGGCCGTTAGAGCCCCTCAAACATAAGGCAGTTGATCTCCTCATTAGAAGCTCCGGAGGGAAAATAAGCTCTTTGGTAGTGTATGCAGCTCCGTTAGTATCACTGTAAGAGATTGGCTTCAGATTACTGTCACTGTTATGAATGCATCCTTCGCTAGTTCCCTTATCATTGTTAACATCACGTCTGCATGAACATGGCTTTCCAGTTGATGGACAAACGTACTCGCTGCTCGGAAGGCCTGATGATTGAGTGGTGTACAAGGTGTCATCCGTTCTTGCGAATACGCGAAAAGCATCAATTATTGGTCTATAACCTGTGCAACGACATAAATTTCCAACAAGATTTTCTTCGATCTCCACTTCTGTGGGTGGTTTCTCAGATGATCTCAGTAGGGCATACATGGACATGACAAAACCAGGGGTGCAAAAGCCACATTGTGAGCCATGTGAATTTGCCAACGATTCCTGCAAAAATGGAATTCATTCATTGTCGTGGACAAGTAACCCAACAATTAAAATTTCAAGCTCATTGCACCAAGTTTCCATATTCAAAGTGTCTGTTTTTCAATAACAGAGCTCATACAACATCATTTAACATGATCGATCACTACCCAAGTAATGGAATTCAAGCAATCATATCATCTGAAACTTGAGAATCATTCTAACAAACTATTATCTCTTACTTTTATTGATGATATAAAGATTGTACCTGTATTGGATGTAATCCATGTCTGCAATTACCGATACTCTCAACTGTAATTACATGCATTCCTTCTACAGAGTACAAAGGAGCCAAGCATGCATTAATAGCAAGATGCCTGAAATTTTTTCAACAAGTGAAAATAAAGAGTTATTCCTATTTTTCAAATATAACAAAAACATTGGCATGTATATGTAGAACAGTACCAAGAGAGAAAACATAAGAAGAAGAAGAAGAAGAAGAAGAAGAAGAAGAAGAAGAAGAAGAAGAAGAAGAAGAAGAAGAAGAAGAAGAAGAAGAAGAAGAAGAAGAAGAAAACTGAAAATCACACAAGTAACGACTACCAAACAGAAATGGTTACCTCTAAGATATTCGAGGAGGGTGAAGTGGGCCAAGCCATCAGGCAAAACTCGACGGACACCATTAACGTACAGAATTGCTTCCTTTACTTCATAGTCTGTTTCTACTGCTCTCTCCATTTCACTCTCTCTCAACATACTCCCCTTCTTCCACATTCTCTCATTCTATCTTCTATATATATATACATAGAATTATGAGTCGCTGCTGACAAGTGACAAAGAGCATTAAGCTTGAAAATTGAAAGTTGACATTTGCTGCTCATTCTGATAGGATTCCATGTAATATTTTATTTTTTATGATAAAAAATAGGTTCCTTTAGATTTTTGTATTATGTTTTTGTCGTAAAAAATAAAAATCCTTGTTACTCATCTTTTTATCTTTTATTATCAAATTTTGTACATTGTTTGTCTTTGTACTTTGTTTTCGTCGTCAAAATATAATACTATCACTATGAATTGTAATCACTTTTTTATTACTATTTGTTTGGTTAATTGTGATTTAATATCTGACGTTTGGTGAATAGCAATATACACAACACAAAGTTTTTTTTTTTTTTTATAGAACGACGATTTAATACTCAACTTTGCAATTTAAACCGAATTTTTCATGCAGATTGCAGTTAATCTGTTCATGTGATTATAACAATCTATCTATCTATATATATTAAAACAAGGTTTTCAATTGAATATCAATTTCAATGGCAATTGTGTAATTATATATAAATTAATTCCTCATTACATAAATGTAAATTAAATGATTTAAGTTACTAATAAATAATGATTAAAGCTTCCAAATTATTGACAAATGAAAGTAATATTCCAAATTACTTGGCAAATGAAAGTAACAAAAATAACTATTCGATTTTTTTTATAACTATACTTTTTAATTTTTAATTTATTTGTATGTAAAAACATGTACAATATACATAATAAATTAAATATTGTGATGAAAATTATAATTAGATATATGATATAAAAAAATAATTTCATATGAACAAGTTACTATCATTTTATATATCGAAATAACTATATATATATATATATAATTAGGTTCATGAGAAAAAATTTATCCATTAATGATTAATCTATAATCAATAATATATGCATAGTGGATTTTAAAGAAATCAAAATCGTTGGAATCAAATTGTAATCGGATCATAATCGATAATTCTAAAATCATAATTGTAATAGTCGATTATAATCATTTCTCACACCATAATATATATATATATACACATACATACATACAATTAATATATTTGTACATATACAAGATTTATACAATATATATGTGATTATTACATTTGTTCTTATATCATTAGTGATTATTTTCATTATAATTATATTATTCATTTGAAAATTTTATGAAGTAAATTAAATTAATAATATTTTTTAAATAGTTTTAAAATAATCTTGTATGAGAATTATACAACAAATATAATATAGTTTCATTTTCTCATTAGTAGCACTATAATTTTTAAAAATTATTTGTATTCTCTTTATCAACTAAGACTATAAAAAACTGAGACTTAATTTTTAAAAATAATTTTTTTCTATTTGAGAATGTAATTGACGGTCCAATAAGAAAACATGACACACTTTTAACGGGACATGTAGAGTAATATTTTTTATTACCCAAATTATATGTTACATGTTTTCACTAAATATTAAGTCTTCAATTTTCTATAAATGATTGTTTTTTTCTAATTCTTTTCTTTATTTATTTTTGTCAAGACCAAATATATATGAATTGTTTTAAGAAAAAATATGTTCATTGTCGGATTGTAAAATCGTCGTTAATCTTGATATTTTAATTCCATAAATTTGAATTGTCCGTTTTAACCGTAAAATAGTTTATGTCATCTCACTCTTTTTTGCATGTAAATACATTTAAATTTATCACTCATTGGAATACTGGAAAAAATGACGAAAATATTAAAAATGATTTAAAAAATGATGAATCGTTAATCGAAAATAAGGAATTTATAAATAAAATATGTTATCAATTTTATCTATTATATATATTTTACAAATCAAACAGACCGTAATGTACCACATATGTTCATACTCTATAAAAAAGATTCTTATATGAAATTAAAATGAGAAAATACCTTAATCATATATTTGGATTAATCTATTAACTTGATGTTAGATTAAATATGATAAATTAATTAGCATGAAACCTAATAAATCTATTATATTCTTTTTCTTGCATATTTATATTTGGTGCATAATAAATTATTTATATTTAGTTGTAACCATCGTTCTCCACTAAAAATGTGAACCAATGTTACTCTTTTTTTAACTTAAATTTGTATGAACCGTTATACGCGAAATATATAATTGTGTGTCTTAAATAATTATAATCAAAATTATTTATATTATTTTTAACTCTTTTCGTGCATCGTACGAGTACACAAACTAGTTAGACATTGTTGACGGACAAATAAAACTAAGTGATAAATAAAAAAGAAATAAAACAAAGAGATGCATTGCATTTGCAGGCCTAATAAGAGTGAGTGGGCCAATAAATAAATAGAGAAGTTAAAAAAAAGATTAATCCATTCTGAAACAGCCCAAATTGGATTGGTGTGGCTGCTAGTGCAACCTGCATCGTCCTACGCTTTCAAGGCCTCTGCACTCAATCTCCGCCGCTGTCGAAATTGGAAATGAGTGTACAGTCCGCGCCGTATCACCAGCCAGCCACGCTGGAAGAGGTCCGCACTCTCTGGATTGGGGATTTGCCTTACTGGGCTGACGAGAACTATCTCCGTGCCTGGTTTTCCCACACCGGCGAGGTCTCTTTCTTTCTAACCCTTTTCTCTCTTATGCATGTCTTTTTCACAATTCACAAAGCTCCGTTCCTTCCTAATTTCGCTCTATTCTGTTGCTAGCTTTTTTAAACTTTTCTTTGATGTTCATTGAGTGCGATGCCCAAACTGTTTCACCTAATTCTTTTGGATTTTCTTAGGCGCCAGTACTTGTTATTCTGCAGTTCGCATGCCCTTTTAATGTGATATAGAACTCGGCATTTCTAATTTCTGCGGTTGCTATTAGTGACAAATTTTGGGTTTAGGGGTTGTTCATGGAAATTATAATTACTGAATTGCCATTCTATAGTCTTATCCTAGCCGAGTGTAATTAGATTTAATCTGGAAATTATAGGGTTTGTTCTTATTTGGAGTTAAGTTATTTTGCAAGAATATCATTTTCTTGTTGCTTCACATTGACCATTTCATGTTTTCGTTGTTTTGTAAAACACTTGAACGTATATTTTCAGCAGGTTCTCTCAATTAAAGTAATTCGCAACAAAATCACAGGCCAGCCCGAGGGTTATGGGTTTGTAGAATTCACATCACATCAAGTTGCAGAAGGCATTCTGCAGTCCTATAATGGAACCCAAATTCCTGGGACTGAACTAACATTCAGGTTGAATTGGGCATCTTCTGGGATAGGGGAAAGACGTTCTGATGGGGGCCCTGAACATTCCATTTTTGTCGGAGATTTAGCACCAGATGTCACAGACTATTTGTTGCAGGAGACATTCCGAGTTAGTTATCCATCAGTTAGAGGGGCCAAGGTTGTTACAGATCCTAATACTGGGCGTTCCAAGGGATATGGGTTTGTTAAGTTTGCTGATGAAGCAGAAAGGAATCGAGCAATGGTTGAGATGAACGGTCTCTATTGCTCGACCAGGCCAATGAGAATTAGTGCAGCAGCGCCAAAAAAGACTGGCACTGGTGTGCAACAGCAGTATGCTGCAACTAAAGGTGAATTCATTTTCCTCTTATTTGTCATGGTTGTGACTGCATGGTTTATATCTTATGGGTTTTGCTCTGTCAAGTGATTGGATCTATTCCCAGAAAGAGACAGATTTAGAGTTCCTCTTAACATTCCCAACAATTTGCAGCTAAGAAATGCTTCTTAAGACTCGTGTTTCTTGGGACACCCCCACTCTCTTGAACTTTAGATTTAGTTGAATTCTATAATACATGTGATTTATGTTCCGTAGAGATTGCACCATGTTTCTGAAATGATTATTCAGTACTTCACTTTATGTGTTCTTAGAAAGACCTTTTTTCTCATGGCAGCGGTTTACCCAGCTCCGGCATATACTACTCCTGTGCAGACAGTTCCAGTGGACAATGACATAAACAATACTACTGTAAGTCTACCTCTGAGTTCTAACTATTGTGGCTACTTGTACTCTTTGATCTCATTTTCTTATGATATTACAGGTTTTTGTTGGTAATCTGGATCATAATGTTACTGAAGAAGAACTGAGGCAGATATTCATGCAGTTTGGGGATATTGTTTATGTCAAAATCCCTGCAGCCAAGGGATGTGGTTTTGTGCAGTTTGCTACAAGGTAAGTTTTGGCAGGCAAAGCTCTTACTATTTGTGTTAAATCTATTTCATTTATCCTCTGTAGTGCTAGCAGTTTATAATCCATTTTTCTTTCATTAATTGTATAATGGCAAAGAGCATTGTTTGTCAGTTTGGACAATGTCTTGCTATTCAAATTGTTTACACTTTTCCGCTTATGAACACTTCGCTTCCTTGCATTTTACTTGGACAGGACATCAGCGGAAGAATCAATCCAGAGGATGCAGAGTGCTGTGATTGGTCAACAGGTTGTCCGGCTTTCTTGGGGAAGGAGTCTAACTGCAAAACAGGTTATCAAGTTGACACCATTGTTTTTAATTTATTGTTGATTTATCAATTAATCTTTTGGACAAGTTGAGCATGTTTTTCTTTGTTTTTTATGCCCCAAGCTTAATTTTAACACACACACAAACAACACTGGAACAAGACAAACATCCTTTTTCAGAAAATACTTGACTGTTCTGTACATTGTAGGATGTTATGGGCGCCTGGGGTCAGGCAGATCCAAACCTGAGTGCTTATTATGCATATGGACAAGGATATGATGCCTATGGATATGGTGCCACACAAGATCCCTCTGCTTATGCATATGGGGCATATGCTGGTTATGCACAGTACCCTCATCAGGTGATTATCAACGTGTTTTCCTTTGTTCTGCCAGCCTGCTTACCTAGCTAATGGTGCATATCTGTGATATATATTGGTGCTTTCTATAATTAAATGATTTTATTAACAATGTTAGTGCTAATATCTTTACTGATGAAGGAAAAAATATGAATTGAACACCCAATAGCTATGTAATGGAATTGTGGAACTCATGAACTGTTGCCATTCAATTATTTATTCTTGAAAATAGAAAGGAACATTTTCAAGCTGTAGAAGTTTTTTCTGTTCAATCGCATTTAGTCTTTCACTCTAGCTTGCTGTGTCATATTTGTGGTCTTTGGGATGCATAATTTTGCAATTCACTGAATATGTATTCATAAAAAAATATTATGAAGCAATAAGCATGCATGCTTTCTCATGAAGTTTTACAGCACATATCATGTTTAAGTTTCTAGATTTGTATTTGACCGCCTATATACTAACTAGTAACTAAGATCATTTGTCTTCATGAAGTATCAAATTTAAGGTGTAGACTGTAGTAGGACTCTAGGAGTGAACTTTATGTTTTTAGAACTGTCTTCAAGCTTGACAATTTTGGATATAATCATTCCAGCAAATGCTATCCATTTGCATACTGAAATATCACTTAGAATAAAAATTAGACAGAGAGGGGGTTGTGTTACATGTTGGATTTACATTTGATACTCATTATGTAAATTTTCTTGTGATACAGACCGAAGGTGCTCCGGACATGGCTGCCTTATCAGGAGTTGGTCAACCTATGGAACACACAGAGGAACCTTATGATCCTTTGGGTGCACCTGATGTAGACAAGTAATCTTCTTCAAACTGTGCTTTAGTTCCTAGTGTAGGACATTCATATTCATTTTTCATTGAACTTAATGTAACCGATGTTCAATACCCTGATAATAATAATAGGTTAAATGGTGCGTACCTTGGTGTTCATGGAAGAGCTATCCTGGGAAGGCCTTTGTGGCAGACCACCTCTCCTCTGCCACAGCAAATCTAGACGCTGTGCTGTGCGTGCTCATATGAAATATGATTATATTGGTGGAAGTGAATTCACAGACGAAAGCAAAGATGTAACTAAAAAAACCAAGTTTTATCAAAGTCTGAAAAATTAGAGGATCAAAGCATAGGAAGTGAAAAATCACATGGCCTTCTTCTCGATGTTATTGCGTAGAATCCCTATAATTAAACATCTAATCCCACTGATTGCTGATGAATTGTTTACTATTCTCTTGGGTTTTAGTTATGTTCATGTTAATGATATTTTAGTTCACTTAAAATAAAAATATAATATCAAGTGATAGATCTGTTACCGTTGGTATATATATGCATTTTCATTTTTGAAGCTTTGAAAAAAATAGTAATGGCGACTTATGCATCTCCTGGAGGTCGCGCAGAAGCACAAATTTTGGAGAAGGATATTGCTTGCAGCTGTAGACTTTATTGAATCGCAAAGATCCCCCATTTTCAAGGATTTGCATAAAGTAAAAGAAGAAATGGATTTTCTCAAGAAAAGGATATCAGGACTATATAAAAATTTATCAAAATAATACTCATGTCTTGCATATTATTTTATGATGTGTAAGATGCACTTATATGAATTAATTTAAATTAAATTGATATATTACGGTACTATGTTAATGCATTTGGTAACATAATCTTATAGCTTGAAATTATGATGTGTTCTATTAAAAAAGTTATACTTTTCATAATGATGTATTGGATGAATAATATATTTTAATTAGTCCGAAAATTCTAAATCATACATGGTCTGTTAATTAATTTGAATATAAAATTTCTAACTAAACTTTATTAATTATGATAATGATATACTTACAAACAAATGGAACAACTGAAAATACCTTCTCAGCTCAATTCCAAATAATGATGGAGTTAGCCTGATATGTGTTCTTTCGACTTGATGTCATATCTTAAGATTGTAGTACTAAATATAGATTTATAAGGTTATCTTATGGATGACTCAATTTTGAGACATATTGTCTCAGACAATAACTTCATACCATTAAATCAATACAAAGACATGAAAATTTAATTATATTAAATTTAAATTATAAAATCGCATGATCGATGACTCAAATTCAGAATTTATTTTTAGGGATAATATTATATCTGCAGACTCGTCCAAACTTGCACATCCATGATCCAACGAAATCAAATTTTCAAAACTTATATAAGCTGTTACGTGACTTGCTGCAAAAGACAATCCACTTTATCACATACTTTGGAGTCAATTTTTTATTGTTATAATAAATCATCAAATTGTGGCTCTATTATTCGAATAGGCAACTAAATCAACTTGGCTATTAAGTTGAGTTTTTTTGCAACTACTAAACCAACTGATAAAAATCGATAATATAACCTTTCAACTTCAAAAATAAATATATTATAAGATAGCCACTTCATATTTCTATTACCTTCTCCCTACTGTGAAATTAAATCGAATAAGCATAATTTAATCCAAGAAGACTATACTATAAGTTTATGGCGAGCTGCTAATTTTCTACCTAGAAAAAACTAATGTAGACAGTGACATTCTTGGTTTTAAATAATTATCTGACTTCTCCCACAAATATGCATTAAAAAATGAATACCTAAGAGAATATATAAAACAAGCTAGCAATTATAGAACATATAGTAATCACTATAGAATCGAATATCAAATTATGTCTGGTAAGGAATATGATGAATGTGGAGAAATGTTGATGCATAGCAGCATATTCAACTATTCAAGACAAGTAGGAAGCAACTAATCATAACATTTGGAAATTAAAAAATTCTTAATGAAATAAAATACTAAAATATTTGCAATGACCTCTTCGACATCACCATGAGGCAGGAGGCCTCTCTCGCTACCTTTTCAACTTATCCCAACGGTCTCTCTCCTCAAAATCTGGGACTTATTTATATGGATATGGGTTTTTTAAATCTCTTTCTCCTGCAAGAATCAAGAATCGACCAATGATGTTTGCTCAGGTCCATGCCTCTAGTCACGTTTTGCTGCCGCAAACTGGGCTGCCATCACTGCATTTGTTTTCTTCTCGCAACTCGATTACTGGGAAATATGGTTTGAGCAAGGAAAAAAGGGTTCTTGGATCCTTGACAGAGAAAATTCCCAGGACAAAGAAGCTTCACATCACTTCATCAAGTAACACCACTGCTCCATTATGGGAGAATTGGGCACCTGAGAAAAGCTCCAAAGCTCCTTCGCTTAGCGACATTCTCTGGCCTTCAGCTGGTTATTTTTCTCTCTCTCACACACGCACATATATACACTCACACACCGATGGAAAATGTAGGCATGCAGATCCATTGCGTGAGTTCAAGTGATGAAATTGTGTACTTGCATCACTGTTATGTTTTATGGTATTTTTGGAGATTTTGATTTAGATGATGATTATGTAGCTTTACATAACCCTTACTGGCTGTAACATTTTTACTTAACCTTAGATCATAATTCTTCTTACACAAATTCGGCAGGGGCTTTTGCTGCAATGGCTTTATTGGGAAAGATAGATCAAATCTTGGCACCAAAAGGCATTTCAATGACGATTGCGCCGTTGGGTGCTGTTTGTGCTGTTCTTTTCGCAACCCCGGCTTCTCCTGGTGCTAGGGTACTTTTAATTTTCGCCTTACTATGCATAGCTCGATCTTGATAGTAGTTGAATTTTGTAATGCCTCAATGATGTGGTAACAACTGTCGCTTAAGGATCAAAATAAGAATTCTTTAGTAATATATCTTCTTGCGTTAGGTATCTATGTTTAATTCAACTAGATGAGCTAGCATTCTAAAGTTTAAAGGCCACTAGGTACTATGAATCTGCAAGTTAATGTTTAAAGGGCACTAGGGTATTAGAAGTACTTTGTTTTATAGCAATTGAATTCTTTTGATCATTTGGTAGCAAGTTGTTACCAGCGTTTGATAGAATGATCGATTCTTACTGCAAGATGTGTGGTAATTTATCTACGATCATACCATGTGGTAATTGTTAAAGGCACACATGAGAAGTATGGTGCCAAAACTTGATGGGTGCACCACTTCATAAGACTTGCACCATAGAAGAGGCGAAGCATGCAAAAAGTCCACACCTTAGCCGAACATTGGTTCTCTTTCTTGAGAATTTTGATTAGGGGTTCACTAATGAAAAAGTTGCACTTAAACATAAGACAAAGCATTTCTTGAATTCTGGATTTTAATAATGAAGACCCTCATCCATCTAAAGGGGCTCCAGTAATTAAGTATATGTGATTGTACCTAAGACTGAAACTTGTATAAATTATGATATGGTTCAATTTAGCTTCTTGTGAAACCTTGCTCTCATGCTTAAGAATGTAGATGATATACTCAGCTTGGTAACAAGTTCATGTTTCAAAACTTCAATTTGTTATGTAAGTAGTTTCTAAGCTTGACCATATTTTATATATAAAGCTGCAGTCTTAGGTATAATGTTCCTATAGAGTACACAAAACGCAGAGCAACTGTGTTTGCAGGTATTATATATCAAGTTGAGGGACAACCTGTGCTGTCCAAAGTAGTTAATTGATACACTAACACTAGAATTGGACAATTGACTTTCGTTGCTTTAGATTTAAGTAACATCTAAAGCAACAGGGTTATAATTCCTTAAATAATTTTGTCTACTCTTTTGGTTCTCTTTGTTGTAGATTTAAGTAAGATGTAAAAGAGAAAAGTTTTAAGATTCTATTTGTCGCTTGGTTTGCATTTATTTTGTTCTTGGAAATCTTTATATGTATTTCATCAATAAGATTTTGATACTTGCCATTATACCAGATGAGCTCAATATCAAAATGAAGGAAGTGGATGCAAGAACATAGATCAAGGATAAATGAAAAGTTTTATAGTGTCTAGTATTAGCTTCTTTATCATCAAATTTACTTGGAAACTAAACACTTTTCATAAAAAGAATACATAAATAATGCATCAAGACTTGACAACTTTTTCAACTTTGCAGAAGTACAACATGTTTGTGGCTCAGATAGGCTGTGCAACGATAGGCGTTTTGGCATTGTCTATATTAGGTCCTGGTTGGTTAGCTCGGAGCACTGCTCTTGGTGCTGCCATGGCCTTCATGATCTTCACTCGCTCAGTTCATCCACCAGGTAATTACTTCGCATACATTCTAACTACAAAGAAATGCTGATTCGTTGTTTACAGTGAAAATTAAGGCCCATTTCTTTACACGAACTGCAGCTGCAAGTTTGCCCTTGGTTTTCATCGATGGAGTTAAGCTGCACCATTTGAATTATTGGTATGCCTTGTTTCCTGGCGCCACTGCATGCATTATCCTCTGTTTGATGGTAAGTTTCTTATCGTTGAATTGATTCGTTTCATGATTGTACTTTTCTTTGGGTGTTCATGTGTTGTTCTTGTTGATCCCTGACGCAGCAAGAGATAGTAAGCTACTTGAAGAACAACTTGAAATTTTGAGTGGATTTGCTCATTGTGTCCTTCCAAGTTACCAAATTAAGCTATGTTTGGTACCTAAGTTATGATGATCATCTCATGATAATTACCTTATAATTATGATAACTATAGTGTAATTATCATGAAATGAGTATGATATTTTAAGTGTCAAACATAGCCCTAGTTGTGTTGGTCGTTCCCTTATGAGAAGGTGGAGAAGACGATCATGTTCTTGAAAAAAAGAAGGAAGATTTCATCTATGGAACATGCAAGAAAAATATCCCATAAAATAGTGAGGATGTAGGAGGTTCAGTGTTCAGTGGTGTGATTTTAAATGTCTATAATTGTTAATACTGTCATTACTATGGAACCAAATTTTTATTTTTATGATTGCTCATGTACAAATGTTATAGAAAAAGTATTGGGGACTAAAAGGGAAATTAATTCAAATTTATTTGGTATTGTGATTGACATTATTTTATAGATGTTTTATTTTGGTGAGAAATATAGTACTCCCTCCGTCTCGCTAAAAGTGGCCACGTTTCTTTTTTGGATTGTCCCATTAAGAGTGGCTAGTTTCCTAAAAAATAAATAATTTTATTTTTAAAATACCTCTCTCCTACTTTCTAACACACAAAATTTTACTTTCTTAATTTTCGTGCCCACTCACTTGTGGCCGCTTTTAGGGGGACGTAGGGAGTAATATACTTCATATGTCCACAATAAAAATATCTACATTAATACATTTATTAAGTATATTATATATTGTTGGATAAATGATTGATTTTTTTATTGTTTACAATATATGTTTATAATTATAAATAATCTACGATTCACATTCTATTCTCAAAATATTTAATATATTTATTAATTTAAATATTAAAATTTCTACTCGTAATATAACTATTTAATTAATAATTAATGTAAACTTTATTATATATTTTCACATTTTTTAATATCAATCTCGAATTGAAATAAACATATTTTTATGAAAATTTTCATGAATAGAGGGAGTTGATTATAGAAAAACAAAAGGCTGAGAAGAATCTAGGGTAATAACATAGTCCCCATTTATCTTATCATAGATTCATAGCCTCAAATAAAAATGTTACTAATTGTAATTTACTATTATGTCCTTGCATACTCCAAATTAAATTTGTACATGTTTTTTCATAGACCCCATTCCCATGTGCTTTTAAAAGAACTCGACGTCTCCATTTTACGATAAATCAACAACAAAATCCATTATAGTTCATATGCACAACAAAATTCATTACAATACCGCAACTTTTGCTAATGGAAGCTTTAACTTTTTCTATCCTACTTGAAACCCACCTTCTTCTCCTACGTTCCCTCCTGTGTTGCATAGATGCGGGGGCGTTATGATACTGGTGCGTGGATACGGATTTTTGAAAATTATAGGGTGCGATTCGTGAAAGATTCGTCTATATTTTTAAAATATTTTATTATATTTCACCTATGATATATATATATATATATATTAAATTTTATAAAATAAAATATTACATTGCAAACTAGCAAAAATAAGAGTTTCAATCAAAATAAGTATAACGCTCAATGTTCAATTCAATAAGATGACCATATAATATTCAAGATTCAACAAAAATATTCCAAAATAGCCCCTAAAAATAAGAGTTTCAATCAAAATAACTATAACGTTGAATGTTATATTCCAAAATAGCCCCTAAAATATATATTTAAAAAAAAAACCCAAACACACCCGATTTTTTATGTCACGCACCGGATACGCGTATCCAAATTTTTTATGTTCTTTTTTTTAGGATACGCCAGGTGGCGTATCCGGTGCGCACCCCACGCGAATCGCACCCGCACCCATCACGTATCCGATTCTGCAATGTGCTATTTTTTAGAGAATCCGTGCATCATAGGTTCCCTCCTTATTTTTGTTGGCATGAAGTTTCTTTACCCTCTTTTTCTTCTTAGATAAATATCATGTACTTTCTCCGTCCCGCTGAAATGATCATATTTTTTTATTAGACCGCCCCATTAAAATTAATTATTTTTAAAAAAGAGAAAAAAGTTTTTAACATCAAAATACATCACTTTCACTTTTTTTAAAACACAACACTTTATTTTCTTAGTTTTCGTGCCGGCTCTCTTATGATCGTAATTAGCGAGACGAAAATAGTATTTTAGTTGGCCTAAAATATTGTTCATCAACATTTTCTCATTTATTATCGCTCATTTATGGCATGAACGTGGAGTTAGACGGTTATGGTGGAGTCTAATTATATATATATTTTTATCATTATTGATTTTAGTGATTATGAAGGCACAATGCTACTATAATATTAAGTCCGTCCCGCTAAAAGTAACTACTTTTTTTAGGCCGTCCCATTTAAGTGGTCATTTTTTCAAAAAAGAAAAAAAAATTACATTTAAAATACTAACACTTATTTTTTTAAAACACAATATTTTTTATTTATTTTTATACTGACCGCATTTAGCGGAACGAAGATAATATTATTTTTTTGTTACTATTTCAATTTGGTGGGTATGATAAAAGGGGTATATATATGTATAAAATTACCCAAGAATCAAAATGAAAGGACTTCACAATATGAATGACTCGCAAATCTAAATGGCCCAACACAAACGAAGCCCAAATAACAGTATCAGTTAGCCATAAAATATAAAACCCTAGTTTCTCTCTTAACTTCTCTCACTCTCCATTTGTGAAGCACGCCGTCCTCTCCCACTTCCTGCAGCGAATATGGTACTTTGATTGCGAACATCTCTACTTCGTTACCTTGATTTTGCCCTTTATTTCTCATTTCTCAGAATCGGCGTTTGGTTATCGTGTTATTCCGTATTGAATTACAAAAAAACTCGTGCTTGTTTTGTAGGTTCTCTCTAATGATTACGATCTGCTCAACCCACCGGCGGAGCTTGAGAAGAGGAAGCACAAGCTCAAGCGCCTCGTGCAATCCCCTAACTCTTTCTTCATGGTATTAATATCTTCTCGTGTATTTTCTACACTTGTTCGATTATTATTTTTTATTTCTTTTTTTATCTTTCTACGTTATTACTTTTTGCATATGGTTTTAGTAATGATGCCTTTGATATTTTTGCAGGATGTCAAGTGTCAGGGTTGCTTCAACATGTAGGTTATTGCATTGTCATCTGATTTTTTAAGCTCTAAGTGTGGGTTTATTTGAACTGAGTTTCAACCATTGGTTGTGTTGCAAAATATATTGTGTTCTGTTGATATCTTTGTGAATTTATAAATGTGAAACTTATTGTATGGAAATGAATAAATATGCAGAACCACTGTATTCAGCCATTCCCAAACCGTTGTTGTGTGCGGAAATTGTCAGACAGTGCTGTGCCAACCTACAGGTGGACGTGCAAGGCTCACCGAGGGATGCTCTTTCCGAAAAAAGGGTGATTGATGAAGAACACATACAATTTGTATTGTTGTTAGAATGTGAGAGGGATTTTTTGATGTCGTGTTTTTTTTTGCTTTGACGTTTGATGCTCTTTCAAGACTTTATGCTTCTGGAGAAGTATACTTTAAGTTAACATTTTCTAAATTTGTGTGATGCTTAATTATATTGACTTGGTTAAAGTTTTAATTTTCTCTATGAGATTTCATCCCTTTTGCTTATTAGATCAAGGTTTAAACATCTGCCTCCTATCTTTATTTAATTGCTCTAAATGCATCGAAGTTTAATTTAAAGCTTTACATTTTTATGTTAGGTTCATTTAGTTACACTTGACAGCTACTTTGCTGCTAGCTACATTTTATATGGTCTGGTTTTCAGGTGCATGTAATGAAACTTCTATTCCAATGTGGTATTTTGTGTCTTGTCTAAAATTTGACATCATGTAACTTTGAGTTATGAATGGATTATGTTGTATAATGCTTTGCTGTTGATAGAATTTTGCCAAACGTATAAATGCTTTTCAGCTCTAATTTTCTCTGATGAAACTCTAATTCCAAATATTGGTCTATTCTTATGTAACTATTCTTGAGTTTTGCAATTTGGTGCATTTGTGTGGTGATGATGAACATGGTCGATAGTGTTTCTGTTTCCAATATTTATCGATATCTTGAATCAGGATTTAATCGCTTGTGTAATCAATGTTCCAACTTTATTGACAGTTGCACGTCATTTGGTTTGTCGCGCTACCGAAGATGTAATTATGTTCTATTTAAATTATGAAGTGTAGTAAAAGAAAAACTAGCATTCAATTTCTAGTTCATCATATTCCAAAGATGTGTCATATGTTTATAATTTTATCAGCATTCAGGGCCATAAGTATATTTACTTGTTAGAGGGCTCAAAACTTTCTAACAAAAACAACATATTAACCTTTTTTCGAATATTTTCGGTAATATTAAAATCTACAAGAATATAAGAAAATGGGGACAAGTTTTTGGGTTTCCTTTCTAATGCGTGTATTCTATAATCACGATAGATTAAGTCTTTGCTGTTTGTCCTTTTATTTTTCAATTTAACACTATTATTTTGATCACAGCATTCATCATATAACGTTGAAATGTAGCAATTATTACCAACTAGTAATAAATAATACAAAAACCACCAACTATCCTAATAAGTTACAAAGCTAAATCACTACTGAAATATTTAACACTAAAATATCAATTTCAAAAAAGCAGTAACAAATATTCTTTTACTGATTCATAAACTTAAAACTTTCAGACGGCAAGCTCGAAACAGTAAATGTTTCCAGCAGAGGTATATAATCAGAGCTGAGTGTCACCAGAAGTTAAAGGCATGATCTTCAACTGAAAATCCATAGTCCAACGAACTCAGAGGTTGGTGACGATTACTGCTTTCAATCCTAGAGAATACATAGTCGGGATGCGATGAATTCTCATGCAAATTCTCTTCTCCATCCTGTGATGATTCCAAGTAGCCGCAATCAAAGATATGAGATGTAATACCTAATTCCAGGAGAGGAGACTGACCACCATCACCATTACTCAACCTCAAGCTCTCTTCTTCATTCTTGAAAGCCAATGCTGACACATTAGACTCTTCATCTTCAGAAACCACACGAGCATATGCTTCTTCTGTAGGCATGACAACTGTCATTCCTTTGGAGTCGAGCAATTGTAAGTTTGCATCTCGACCAAGGTTGTTTTGTTTGAGATGAAGGACCTGGTAGAAAATTGTAAGATATCACATGACAAATACAAGAGCTGGAGAAATTTATAACTGGATTTAAGATTTCTTTAGCATCACCTCTTCCTTTAGTTTATCATTCTCCTTCATAAGTTTATCATAGTCGGTTCTCAGGGCCTCGTATCTTGAGTTTAATGTTTCATAATCTGTTTCCACCTGCTTTGTCTTGAAGCGCGCCCTGCGATTTTGGAACCATACTGCAATTTGTCGAGGCTGCAACCCGAGCTCGTTAGCAAGCTGAATTTTCCTTTCTGGTTCAAGTTTATTATCTTCCTCGAAACTCCTCTCAAGAAACTGAACTTGCTCCACATTAAGGCGCCTCTTCTTTTCTTGATTCAAATACTCATCCAAGTATAGCTCTTCAAACTCTTCTTGACCAAAAGATGAAAAAACCAAGTTACCTGATCTTTTTAGGCCGCTAATAGCTCCGAAATTAAGCATTGTGTTCGAGCCTGAAAGAAATTCAAGGATAGAATTAATCTTAGAGAGAACAAAATAACTTAATCTGTATGGATACACCAAACCAAGTGACTGAATATTCAACTCGAGAATGGTTTGAGTTTGAGAACCATAACAAACAAGCTCAAGCATAGTTCTTTACATATCATACTATATTTGTCGCTGAACTTAACCTAAATGAGATTAAATGATTAAATGAATCAAGTTAAGCTCGGTTTAGTGAAAGCTCATAGTCAAATAATCTTTATCTAAATATCCAAAGCATAACCTAAGGCGATTTAATCATCAAAGAAGAATCGTTGGAAATAATGTACACAAGACTGTAGAGGCATGACTTTTACTAACATAGAAGCCCATAAATCTTAAGCCTTGGATTCAATTTGCATAAATCACAAAATAATATCAAAGCACATACTGCGATCAAAAGTCAACGTAACAGAGATTTTGATTTCTGTATGTTTTGGGGTGAAAATTCACATACCAAGAGAAGATTCAGAAATCGAATCAAGAGGCTGATCAAAGTTGAGTTTCTGCGTTTGATTCGAAGCACCGCCTCCGCCGTAGACCGCCGCGGGACCCGCCATAACCAAAACCTTCAGTCAAATAGTACAGTAACTAATAGAAATTTCCGAGAATTTAATCAACAATCTTTCATATGGATTGCTAATTGAATCTAAGGTCTTTCTCTTCAAACTTCAAATAAAATCCTCTATCTAAACCCCCCTCGAAGGGCAATCTAAACGTGTTGAATCAGAAATTTATGGCGGAAGAAGCTGGTTATGATGATTTCGGTTATGTGCGAAGTATGGGAACATCGGCTGCTGAACACACCCATCATCACTCTACGCTTCCTCAGAGGACAGAGCGAGAGTTAGGGGGAAGAAGTAATGTGTGATGTACGTGTTTGTACGAGAGCAGATGGGAAGAAAGGTGGTGCAGAGAGAGATTTTGGTGAGATCAAAAGATGATGATGGGAAACAATGGAAATTTGGAGGTTGAGAATTGAGATTCTGAGAGAAGAAGAAGAACCTATATTCTATTCTATTATATTCGACAGAGTAGTGTTGTATTGAAAAATGGTGGAGAAAAAGTATACTTTAACTTTGAATTCTTTTCACAAATTATAATAATATTCAATATATATAATATATATGAACTCGTGTCGAATTTTGAATGTTAAAGACATCAGATATATATAATCTGATCTCTATGTCAAATAATCCTCTAAACTTCCCATGAAAGTAGTCTGGTACATGCACGTTCTATTTTTAAAAATTAATACTCCCTCCGTCCTACTTAAGATGAGGCGTTATTTTTGGACATAAGATTTTATAAGAGTTGAAAAGTAGTGTAAAGTAGTGACATGAATATAATATTATTTAATTCATGTGTGGACTAAAAAGGAAACGCCTCAACTTAAATGGGACGACCCAACAAGAAATACGCCCCATTTTAGTTGGAACAGAGGGAGTAACATTTTTTTTGGATTCTAATCTCTACTATCGTTCAAATTAAATTAACTATATTTCAACACTTTATAATACTTTTTTGTGGATTCCAATTTTCACTAACATTCAAATCAATTATATGTTACAACTTAATACTCCCTCCGTCCACGAATTTCCTTCCTAGTTTGACCCGGTGCGGGTTTTTATGTAGTGCTTTGGCTTTGTGTGATGATATGTAGTTTCTCGAATTACTGCGTTTATCCGAGTGATCCACAAACGACGAAAATTTCTCTTTTGCTTATCTCTATCCCGATGAGCCGAAACCAAAGCTCTTATTTTCTGTTGAGTAATAGTTCGAGTAAGTCTTGAATGAGACCCTCGAAAACTTGATGCAAATAAACGAATTTTTGTTCTACGTTTCCGAGCTATATATCCGCGTTTAACTCTAGTCATTGAATAAATAAAATTTTAACAAATAACTAATTGATTTTTTCTTTCAGCATTGAATGTGCTTGATTGTATTCCTCGATATATGCGCATTCTAGCACTCATGCATTTAAGCAGCTAAACAACCTCTGCGGAGGAGGGTCTGAAAGGTTTCTGTGCGGTTAACGAGCTAACTAAATAGTTGCTGTTGCTAGGCTGCTTTGGTATGTCGGCCCTTGCATTCAAGCAGTTAATCCCGGGTAGGGGAAGGCGATCTCCGAGCTAGGGTCCCACTTAATATAGTGTTTTAAATTGTGTTGTGTGTAGTTAGTGGATGTTGGGTCCCACTTAATGTATTATATTAAATTGAGTTGTGTGTAGAGAGTGTGGTGGGTCCACTTTCCATAAATTGAAAGTTGAATTAGGAAGCTTTTTCGTGGACGGACTAAAATGACAAATTAGGAAGAAAATTCGTGGACGGAGGGAGTAACACTTTTAACACTCAAATCAACGAAGTACTTTTTATTAAAACTCGCGTCGAGTCAAATGATGCATGTTTTTATAAACGGAGAGAGTATATATACTTTAAAAAAAATCCATAACTTTTCAAGTTAATAAATACATAAATTTACAAAAACTAAATAAAATAAAATAAAAAATCTATGAGGTTAAAATTGAAATTGAAAATTATGAATAATAATGTATAATGTATTGTTTTAATTGAAATTGATTTTTTATTTTATTTTCTAGAAACAGAACAAACTTTTAAGGTTAAAATTGAAATTTTTAAAAGGTCCGAAGCTGAATTGTAATAAGTCATATTCCATCTGTCATGGATAAATAAAGATTATTTTATCTTTCAATCCATTCTACACGAGTATGACTATTATATTTAAAGACCTGATCACTCTAATTAAATCTCTTATTATCTCTCTTTATTATTATAAAAGAAATTGAATTCCTTTCTCCTCTCAAATCCACTCACCTAATATTTATTTTCATTATCTCATTATTCATAATATATATATATATATATATATCATGAATTTTAGAACCAAAAGAGTATCATCGCTCCGTTGTTTAATATGTCCACAGTTGATCTGACAACGTCAAATCAACATATAAATCACTATATATAATTTTCATATTTTATTATTTAATTATTTTGCAGAAAATATTATTACATATACCCTAATTAATAAATATTAGTCGAAAAATAATAATTAATACTGCATCAACGGACTGATTGATGAACATTGTCGATAAAAAGATCATATATAAATAACAAGGGATTGCAAATTTATGAATAATAATTAATTCAAGTCAACCTTTCATATATGCGATTTTACATATTAAAATTTTCGCTTATACATAAATAGATTATCAATATGTATAAAATTACATAAATCTTGTATATTACATTAGAGTATGAAAAAAATATTTTTTTAGAAGACCATCTCATTTATACATGTTTATATTTCTATTTGATATAAAAGTAAAGGAGTATACGTGTCACTTATAATCGAATGAAAGAATTGACTTTTTCGCATTAGGTAATGAAGACGTTCTCAAACAATAATTATATATGTTAATTGTTTTGTTTTTGTTTTTATTAAAGCAAAACCTGAGATCGCTATCTCTTGATAAATTAAATAATATGTCAGTACAATTTAAAAAGTATCTTTTATTCTTTATCCCAAAATATTTATCATTCAAAATTAATAAAATACTTACAATTTTAATTCAAGAGGACCAAGCATTTTAAGAAGAAGAGAGAGTATTAAATATTTCTACATACTTTATGTATATAATTAAACATTAAGATGATATAAATACTATATCGAAGTATAATATGAGCAACAACATACATGATGAAACTTCATTTCCAAATCAAACTGAATTGAATACTTTTAGAATTGATAAATTTTGTATTTATCTCATTATGCTTTTATCCTTAAAACAAATAAATATGTAAATAAGATAAGGTATTAAAACTTGTTAATTTCCAAGTTATCATTGAATAATATATAATATTTGAACCACGAAATTTTGAAGATTCTTTGAACTACGAAGTTAGTATAAATGCATACGTCATAATCCAAAAATTAAACAAACTAATTATACATTCAGCAAATGTAGATATAAATTATACTACTACTATTTAATAACGACGTTTCTATGTTAGTATAAAGGAATAAAAAAAAATAGGTTGATGTTGATGTTCTGTTTTCTATATTTTTTATATGGCATTAATTTTAACAATTTATTCATTTTTGGATTCCGACGTGTATGGTTTTCATTCTTTGACACTCATATATTAATAATAATTAAAAAAACACTTGTCTAATATACAATGTTGACATCTGTGTATTAATAATAATTAAAAAAACACTTGTCTAATATACAATGTTGACATCTGTGTATTATACAAAACAAGAAATATCACTCCATCTCCATTGACATATCGTGAATAATGAATATTGGGTCATCTCTTGACAAACAATTTGTGATGTGAAAAACATTCGACGTAAATGATACGACTGCAAGCTAGTAAGATTTTGAAATCTAATCTTAATAATGAGTAGTTTCTTTCAGATTGCTAAATACTGAAAATGGACTTATATTCAGAGGGTCAGGTCACACTGTGTAATTTTTTACTGCATTAATCAGTACCAATAAATCTATTTATCTGTCCCACTAATCATGATAAATTTTATATTTAATTAAATATATTATATTTAATGAAATATGACATAAATAATGGGATAAAGGGATAAATAATTTGGGCGCACAAATTTGCTAAAATATTCAAAGATGTGTTTAAAATCATATATCAGGGCCGCGCACCGACGCAAACGCACCACCACCTTCGCCGCCTCCCATTTCAATCAATGCCTCAGAAACTTACAAATTCAGATTTTCATATTTCAAGAAACGTTATAAATCTTTATTTTTTCTCTCAATTATAGAAATAGTTTAAAATTTAAAACAGAACATAAACTAAATATTTTAAAATCGATTACCAACTAACATTAATAATTCGACTTTTACTAAAACAAAAGGACTTCTCAACATGAAGATTGAAAACTCACCAATCTAAACGGCCCAATAGAAATAAAGCCCAATATAAATGAAGTCCAAATAACAGTTTCAGTAACCCATAAACCATAAAAACCCTTCCGTTAACCTGTCTCCTTTTCTCTCTTTTCAAGTTTGTCTTGCCCTCCTCTCCTCTCCTCTCCTCTCCTCTCCCACTTCTGCAGCGAAGAAGATGGTACCTTTGTTGCGATTTTCTATACTTCATTATCTTGATTTTGCCCTTTATTTCTCATTTATCAAAATCGCTGTTTGGTTATCGCGTAATTCTCTATTGAATTACAAATAAACTTGTGCTTGTTTTGTAGGTTCTCTCCAATGATTACGATCTGCTCAACCCACCGGCGGAACTTGAGAAGAGGAAGCACAAGCTCAAGCGCCTCGTGCAATCCCCAAACTCTTTCTTTATGGTATTGATCTGTTCTCTTGTATTCATTTTCGCTCGTTCGATTATTAATTTTTATTTCTATTTTATCTTTTTACGTCATCTCTACACTGTTTTAATAAATTTTAGTAATGATGCCTTTGATATTTTGCAGGATGTCAAGTGTCAGGGTTGCTTCAATATGTAAGTTCTTGCATTGTGATCTGATTTTTTGAACTGAAAGAGCGGATTTATTTGAACTGAAATTCAACCATTGGTTGTGTTGCAAAATATATTGTGTTCTGTTGATATCTTTGTGAATTTATAAATGTGAAACTTATTGTATGGAAATGAATAAATATGCAGAACCACTGTATTCAGCCATTCCCAAACCGTTGTTGTGTGCGGAAATTGTCAGACAGTGCTGTGCCAACCTACAGGTGGACGTGCAAGGCTCACCGAGGGATGCTCTTTCCGAAGAAAGGGTGACTGAATTGTTAGAATGTGAGACAAGGGATTTTTTGATGTCGTGTTTTTTCCTTGAAGTTTGTCTCTTTCAAGACTTGCTATCCTTTAAGTTAACCTGTTCTAAATTTGTGTTATGTTTAATTATAATTGATCAGTTTAAAGTTCTGGTTTTCTCTATGAGATTTCATCCCTTTTGCTTATAGATCAGGTTTTAAGCTTCTGTCTCTGATCTTTATTTAATTGCTCAAAATGCATCAAGGTTTAAATTAAAGGTTTAGTTTTTGCTAGCTACAATATTTTTATGAAGTCTAGTTTTCAGGTGCATATGAAAACCTTGGAATACGTTGTGGTAATTTGTTTATGCCTAAAATTTGATGCAAAAAGGCATCATGTAGCTTTGAGTTATGAATATTTTATGCTGCTGTGCGATGCTCTGTTGCTGATAGGAGTGTGCCTAATGTGTAAATGCTTTCTAGCTCTAATTTTCTCGGATGATACCCAATTTCAAATATTGGATTATATTTCTTTTGTGTGTGTATACGAGCTAAATTTTGTGCATTTGTGTAGTGATGATACATACTAATGGTGTTTGCAATGCAATTATGGTATTATATCATGTTTTGTTTTCTTCTTATGATTAAGTCCCTTGCCTGTGTTAATGTTTCTTTTAGTAAAAAATGATCATCCGCTTGCGGTGTGCACAACTTCATGCAATGAATCCTAGAGAAGACATAGTCGGGATGTGATGAATTCTAATTCTCTTCTCCATTCTGTTTTTCATTCTTGAAAGCCAATGATAACACATTGGACTCTTCATCTTCAGAAACCACACGAGCATCAACTTCTTCTGTAGGCATGACAACCATCATTCCTTTGGACTAGAACAATTGTAAGTTTTTGCATCTCTACCAAGGTTGTTTTGTTTGAGACGACAAACCTGATAGAAAATTGCATGATATCACATGACAAATGCGAGAGCTTCATAAATTTAGTACCTAAATTAAGATTTCTTTAGCATCACCTCTCCCTATAGTTTACCGTTCCCCTTCATAAGTTTATCATAGAGCTTCGTATAACCACTCGTTTGAGTGATTAATGGAGCACAAGAAGTTAGAGATTTAAAGGTAATATTCTATCATTATATAATCAATCTCATGATCTCATCCACTAAACCAAACATCTCCTTAGAGTATTAGTATATAGATTTAATCATTCCCGTTTCTTTTTTTCAATCTTAATATATCTCTTCATATGTACGAGAGATTCTTGTATGATAATATATAGGAGTACAACTTATCATTGCTTTATTATTTTAAATAGTACTCATAGAGGATCTGAATCTTACTGCTCTAAACTAGTTACAATCTGAGTATGAGTTCGTTAGGTTTGGAGTAGCGCAATACCTAATTTATGAACTTGCTCTTATATATCTTTTACACCATTGTTGATGTATACTCTCTAGGGATCACAATGAGATGAGTTCGGGATGGAGATTGCTTTCCCGTCTTCGAACCCGTTTCAAATATTAATCCCCGTACCTTGACTCATCACCCATTTAAATTAGGACGGGTGTGGGGTGAGGATTAACAGAGAGAGATGATACCTATTAGCTATCCGCCAATTTTTATTTTTTTTTAAACATAGTAATGTTTTTGAAAAAAAAAAACTAGCATAATAAAAAATATGTACAAAAATTTGAGGACTCTTTCAGTATTCATTATCTTATTTTTAAGAATTTTGAAAAATCGTATATATAATTATATTCTTAATTAGAATATATTATATGTATAATGTAGTCATCTCCAAACCTGACTCAGAGTACAAATATACAAACTCAAACCTGCCTCCGACCCGATATACTTACTTGTACCCGCCTCATTAGGATAGGATACGGATTTATTTGCCATCCCTACAACCCCTACTCTCTACCGTTGATATGTCTAAGTTTAGAGTCATACTGTGGATAGAGTGTCTACTTTATGTATCTAAGTTTATAGTCATACTAGTATGTAGGCTCACTATTTAGGTTTGTGTCTATTGTAACATTAATTTATCTTTCTTTTAGACTCTTATGATAATATATACAATCTAATTCTACTTTACATAAGTAAAAATAGTGTTTTGAGAGGAAGAACAATTCTACGTGAATCATTGTTTTTAATCTAAAAAGTTCGAGACAAAACAATCTTTAGAGATTAAATTTCTTTAGATATTATAATTAATAAATTTTAAGTTTATCTTATCGTGCTTTTCTAATTAAAACAAATAAATAAGTATGTAAGATATGTTACTAGTATTATACTTGTTTCAAAGTTATTATTGAGTAATATATATGAACTACAAAATTTTGAAGATCCAATGAACTACGGAAGTGAGTAAAAACATGTACGTCATAATTCAGAAACTAAACAAACTAATACTCTAATATGTAGACACAAATTAATATGTAGACACAAATTAATACTCTAATAACGATGCCCTGAAATAATGATATACTCCCTCCGTCCCATTCAAGATGATTCCGTTTGATCAAATCTCTAAGTGTTTTATTGACTTTTGGAGTCTCTTGAATGAAATCAATCAATTAAAACCGGTGCTTTAATGAGGGCATACTGTTTAATCTATGTAGATAGATTGATAATGTTTTATTTTACTTTTAGATTGATGGCGATGTTCTGTTCTATATATATATATATATTTAATTTACATGGCGTTTTTAACAATTTATTCATATTCTTTGAGTTAGTTGTGTATAGTTTACATTCTTTGACAATTTTATATTAGGAAAAAATAATAAAAAGTAGTCGTGATATACTACGTTTAATTACTCCCTTTTTCTTTATTCCACTATTTCTAATTTGATTTGATCGAGAATTTTATAATCAAACCAAAACAGAAACAACGGAGATAGTATTTCTTTGTTTAAATTAAACTAGATATATTATTTGGACCAAGAAGCAATGAATCATTGCATTTTTCAGTGCAACAAATACATGGTGAACTTAGTTAATTGGACTATTTTATGTTGGAGATACATCTTTTAAAAGACGATTATAGCCTTCGTATATTGGAACTTGGAAAGTGTAGAATAGAAAATAAAATATTTCGTCATCTAAAGAAAAAGAATGAAAATGAAATAAATAAATTCGTTTGGAGAATAAGTCTCCTGCATTCACTTTCATTCTCGAAAATAACATATGCAATAATACCCTAAAAAATGGGGCGCTATTTATATCCATATTTTTTCACTTTTTCATTGCATTTATTTTATTTTTATTACCCTTACCTATATATTTGATGACTAAATTCATTCATATTTATTTTTAAATTGCCAACTGCCAAGCACCCCTAAGTAAATTACCAAATTTCTCACATTGCGTACCAATTTATATGCGATACAAATTACTCACAATGTTAATATATATATATATATAGGGGATGATTATAATAAAAATAGATCAGTAAGAGTTAACTAAAAATAAATTTGAATCATCCATATTTTTCATCTAATGGATATAATTAAACTATACCCTAATAATAATCTGCATTGATCTAAATAATTCAATATTCAAGATTTATTTTTAGTTAACTTGTACAGAACCATTTTTATTTAATCTTTTCCCTATAAATCTTTATGAATTAACTAAAAATATTAAATTATTTAGATCCACGGTACAAATTAAAAGATAATTTTGATATATATTTGATTTGAAATATTTTATCCCTAAAAACAAGGAATTTGTTATTATTTCTGACTAGAGTTTATTGATTAGGGTATAGTGTAATTATATCCATTGGATAAAAAATACGAATGATTTAAATTTATTTTTAGTTAACACAAACATATTTATTTTCATTATAACCATTCCTTTATATATATATAGATATATACATGTATATATTATATAGAGTTATTTATGAAATATGCCCTCTTCTATAACATATAAATGAGAAGTGCCCTCTTTTGTAAAAGTCTATGAAAAGTGCCCAAAAAGACTATTTTGCCCATGATTAAAATGCTTAATTAAGGACAAATTTCTCTATTACATATATGGTTAATTATAATTAGTATTTCAAAATGATTTCAATTAATAAGATGCTCAAAATAATTTAAGATGGTAATAAAAAATTAAAAATTCGGAAGATTTTCATTTTATATCAAAATCTGGTCGATGAATAGTGACCGGGTTTTGATGAATAGTGACCGGGTTTTGGAATAGTGACCGGGTTTTGGCGACCGGATTTTTGGTTTTTACGACTGGGTTTTTATAAACATATTTGAGCATATTATTTATTGAAATTAGAACATGTTGATCATTTATTTGCATGTTTTGAGTTAAAATCTTGGCATTATACAGCGCTTCGAAAATGGTATCAGAGCCCTGGGTTTATTAAGGAATTATATTTATTTATTGCATTTAATTATTTCCTAACGGAGGAGACTCCAAGAGAAAATATGGATCCGGACGCTTGTCCGAGATGCTTTAGTTACAGGAATTTTCTCCAACTATTGGAGATTATGGACAGACAACACCAAGAGAAATATCTCTTTTGGTCCAACAAGTTAGATGAAGGGACTCACGGTCCTTTATCTACCACCGAGAAATCGAGTATCCTCTCCATGATGAGTAGATACCAAGATCTACAGGTAGCAAACCTCTTACTTCAAGGAGAGGTACACCAACAAATGGAAATGGGACATTCAACCCATTTCTAATGAGTCAAGACAGGAGGGAGTTTACTCCAGTCTTCCGAGAAATCGACCCCGATATATCAAAATTCTCCGTCGATTTAAGGGAGATCCAGAAGACGGTACAAAATTATGGCAACCGCCTAATTAATGTACCCCAGGAGATAAAAAGAATATCAAGTCAACAAGATGAGATCCTAACCATCTTGCAAGATATTCAAAGTCGAGTTGGCCAATTGGAGAACAGATCTCTTCCCGAAAGAAGGAACCGGATGCTATTCCCCGAAGGGCCAAAATATCCTCTACCCGTGAAGGATAAAGGAAAAGATCCTCAAGTGGAAAGATATGTACGATTATTTCAAGGTGAAAAATCATGAGTAACCTTGAAAGAATCGGACTTGAAGATCTACAAGAGTTAGCAGAATCTTTTGCTAACATGAAAATGGTTGATCTCAAGATGAACCAACACCAGGTGGCGCACATCAGGGAGGGACACGCTGCTGTACCATTAAATCAGCAAGTACCACCACCACCTGAAGAAGTCATGAGAGAAGCTCGTGATTTCCATGCTGGACCCTCATATACCTTGACGGTACCAGACGAAGCCATACTGATGGAGAGAACCAGAAGGAGACGACAACCCCGAATCCAAGATTCACCGGTTGGAAAGGCCACCCTGGATCCCATCCATCCATATGGCGTAATGCTTGATCTTGATGAAGTCAGCTTCAAAGATCGAGAATCAGTGATAGACGAGTGGGGAGGAGCAATGCGGATTGCAGCAGCTACTCTCGACGTTAACAAAGAAGGACTGGTCAAGATTCTTGAAACCAGTCTCGCAGGCGTAGTAAAAATCGCCTGGGAAGGATTACACCTCGAAGTAAGAAATCAATGCTTCGAGGTGGAATCCTACTCGGAGATTATCCGAATAATGAGTGTCCTCTTCAAAGACCATTTCATAGGAGAAGGATATTACGAGGGATTCGATAGAGAGAAAAGAAGAAAGTATCTATTGGCGTTATATAATCTAAGACTCACAGTCTTGGATCCAAAGGCGCTCAATAAATTTCTTCAACTCTTTACGATCTACCAGCATCAGTCAAAAGCTGATGAGACTATCGCGAAGGAAATTTTCTTCTTAAAATTTCCAAACCCATGGAAGGAGATGATGATAAGAGATTATATCCCCAAGGGCAGTGACAGCATCGCCAAGAGGATGTCTTATGTACATCAGAAGCTTTCAGAGTGGTGTCAGCAAGCCACTGCTCAGAAAAACCTGAAGAAGCTGCGAAGAATCAACAAAGCAGCTCACCTTAACTGTGAAGATAATGATCTTCCAGTTGTTATTGGAGGCGAGCCATCAATAACCAAAAGACGAAAGAATAGGTACCAACCCTATTCCAAAGAAAGAAATCCAAGAGGAAGATCTTGGAAGCCAAGGACGATGTGGTCTAGACAGAAGGCTAGATCATACAAAACTGGACAAAGAAGCGGACCAGCTAGAAGCAGGGGTTCGTTCCAAGGATCCAGTTCAAGAACTCCAGCCAAGAAAACTTTTAGAAAAGCTCATACCAGAGCTAATGAAAGTTTTAAAGATTGTAATTGCTGGACCTGCGGAGCCAAGGGGCATATTTCAACAAATTGCCCAGATAATGAGCAAAGAGGCATGCGAAGGTTCGAGTCTACTCCGGACATCGAAGATGCCATATACTACCAAGAATTGGTTCAAGTATACCAGTTTGAAGATATACCCTCAGACGAGAGTATATATGAGCAAGAAGAGATTCTTAGTAGGGATGGAGATTCTGATGGATCTACAGAATCTTCAGACTGAAGCTGAGTCTTGTCATCAGGAGAAAGAGGATCGAACTGGATTTTCCAGTCGAACGATGATCTCGCCAAACCTGATCGACAAGATCATGAAGAAAACCTTGAACATTCAGAAGTATCAAGGTTTTAATGCCAGCAACCTAGACGAAGTTCTAAGGAATTTCAGTTTGGGAAGAAGGAAACATCATATCGTCTACGGAATCACTAGACGAGAGATGTCGCTTCCGATCGAGTTTACGGGGAATCAAGTGGAGATGCAATTGATTCCAGCAAGTGACATACGTGAGGATTTGGAGAAACTTAAACCAGAAATTGCTGAAAAGATGAGATGGATTCATATCGGGGCAATTCAACTGGTTCTCAAATCCACGATGTTCACAGGAATTGATGCTCCAATCGACATAGCCATATGTGATAGGAGAATCAGAAACCTACAAGATTCGGTGATGGGAACCATCACGGGGAATCTTTGTGCAGGCCAAGTTGTGGGGATTGTATATCCTAAGATTGCATACAATCTCAACGACTCGGGTTTCAGTAAAGCTCTGACGCTATATCAGGACTTCAAAAGGAAGGAGTTATTGGATGAGGGAAATACACCTTATTCGATAACATATCAGATTTCGTATGCACTTTCCAACTCCCATCATACGGAGTTATTCTTGGGAAAGCCTTTTATCGAAATACCTGATATCTTCAAGAAGGTGACTACAGCAATTGGTCCCGATAGAATGGAGATTCCACAAAGGAGGGAGGTCAACATTCGAATTCAAGAGAGGCCAGTCATAAGACATGATCAAAGTCTTAAGATAAGCTCAGGAAGACTATCCTTCCAAGGAGATAGAATTATATCTCAACCCTTTGGGAGGAAACTTATCCAAGAAAGTCAGCCCCAATTCCCAGGGAATCCTCAAGTTTCAGTCAATCTGAAATGTCCAGAGGGATGGAGAGGGATGACAACTAGATTTGATGCTACAAGATGAGAAAATAATTTTCCATGTAGTGTCTTATATTATCTCCAGCAGCCGGAGGTTAACCATTACAATGGAACCCTTGACCTAGGGGGTTTTATGGTAGAGGTTAAAGGCAGAGCCGGACGAGAAGATGTTTTGATTCTAGGGCGGGATTTTTTGGAAAGATTCAAGCCCTGGAAACCGATGGACCAAGGGATGATGATTACGATAGAAGAAAGAAGACTCCTAATCGTATGACAAGTCCTTTCTCGATATACATTCCAGTAGGAGTGTTATATGAAAAATATAAGGCAGAGTACTTCTCGGCCTATATTGATTCAGGTGCAGGTATATGCACAGTAAGAAGGGGAGTTTTCCCAGAAGAAGTTGAGGATATTTTACCTCAAATCGCTGGCCGAGATTTCTCTAAAAGAGTTTTACTCTTATCCAAAGGAGTAAAAGAAGTGGAAATATTAATTGGAGGAGCAGGACAAACACCTTGGTATAAGGTTAAAACTCCACCGATGTATTTTCATGATACGGGAGCTGATGTTCTGTTAGGAAATAATTTCCTACAGATGTTCAAACGATACACGCAGGACAATGAGCGAAGAAGATTAGTGTTCACAACCAATTGTGAGCATAAAATCATTGTTCAAAGGCTGAGGAAGGCGTTTAATCGACAGATTCCCGTAGCCTTTCGCAGCAAGCGTGGTGATATGAATGATGAAGGCAAACTTCGTCATCCAAAGATGAAGGATCAAAGAAGATTTAGCGAAGCAGTGCTTAGCTGCATCCGGGAGGATGATCTTCAAGAGGAGGAAATCCAGATCCTTAAAGTAGCTTTGATTTCTAACAAAGAAATTAGGGTTGAAATGCAGGTGTCCCTTGCCGATGTCAAAAGGAAGATCTCGAGATGCTACAATGAGAATCCTTTGGCCTGGTGGGAAAAGAACCAACTCAAAGCAACCTTAAAGGTGAAGCCGGAAAGGGTGCATGAGTTCGTGAGATTCAGACCTATCCTGATGAACTTGATTGATCAGAAGGATATAAGAATTATTATCAAGGAACATCTTGATATGAAGTTGATCGAGCCTGCTAGTTCACCTTACAGTAGCCCTGGGTTTCTGGTAAGGAATCATGGTGAGATCAAGCGAGGTAAACCTAGACTTGTCATTAATTACAAATGGATTAATGATATTCTAGAGTTTGATGGATATTTTATTCCAAGTAGAGATCACCTTATTAACTGCATACGCAATGCTAAGGTCTTCTCAAAGTTTGATTGCAAGTCGGGTTTCTACCAGATTCGCATGGAGGAAGAAAGCAAAAACCTTACAGCTTTCTCAACACCACAGGGGCATTTCGTTTGGAACGTAATGCCAATGGGGTTAGCTAATGCTCCCCAGATTTTCCAGAGAAAGATGGATAATCTTTTTAAAGATTATTTTTCTTTTATGTTTGTCTATATTGATGATATACTTATAACATCAAAAGATTTGGATGAACATATCAAACATCTTGATTTATTTGCAGATGTTTGTTATAAAGAAGGATTAGTGCTTTCAGAAAAGAAGGCAGTAATTGCGACCCAAAAAATGGAGTTTTTGGGAATAGAGATCGATGAGTCTGGAATAACCTTGCAAGATCATATTGTGCAGAAGGTCCAGGATTTTCCAGAAACATTAAAAGAGAAGAAACAACTTCAGAGTTTTCTGGGAGTTGTTAATTTCGCAGGAATGTTTATCAAAGATCTTGCGAAACACAGGAAGGTCTTTAGTAATCTACTAAAGAAAGATGTTCCGTTTATATGGACGGAAGAACATCGACAGGGAATGAAAAAGCTAAAGGAGGAATGTAAAGATCTCCCAAAGCTTTCTATTCCACAGGATGAGGATGATCTGGTCCTCTATACAGATGCGAGTGATCATTGGTGGGCAGCAGTCCTCATGAAGATCACTCCTTATGGAGAAGAACCTTGCAGATATTGTAGTGGTTTATTCTCAGAAAATGAGGCCATCAGATGGCATATCAACGAGAAGGAATTCTTTGCAGTAGTAAAGGCTTTTAAAAAATGGCCTTTATTTTTATTAGCAAAGAAATTTACTTTAAAAGTTGATAATACACAGGTTAAAGCCTTCCTAAGAAATAACATAGCATCAAAACCTGAAAATGCTAGGTTACTTAGATGGCAAGCTTTATGTCAATATTATATTTATGATATTGTCGTGTTAAAATCTCATGAAAATATTCTTGCAGATTTTTTGACAAGAGATGGAGCCAGCTGAGGTTAGATCCATCATGCTAGCCCAAAAGCATCTCCGAGAAAATTTGGAAATGCTCTTGGAGGAATGGGACGAGTGCGTTCTCCATGCCGATCAAATGGGGAAGATGCAAGCTACCGATAAGACGAAAGTCTCTGGTAGGATACGAGCCAGTATGCTGACCAGTACTCAGTTATGGTCGGCTTTGGAAAAGCCAATCCTGCGGGCTTCCAGAAAACCTCTGGAGATAGCAGAGTTTCGTGTTCCGGCACCTAAACCGGTAGATGGGGATTCAAATACCCCTCTAGCAAGTTCTAAGTCAGTGGAGTCTGAACCACTGACCCAAGAAAAAGATGATTCTAAGGCTTCACCGCCTGAAACATCATGTCAACCCTCCACCTCTGGGGAAAAAGAGGGAGAGATTAGTCTCAGGCCCATGACAGGCAAATCTGAGGCTAATACTAATTCGATTATTTTCTCCTCTGCTGAACAGGTTTATCAGGCAAACTGGGAGAAATTACTCACAAGGATGGGTATTAATCCAAGTACTACTAGGATTGATACCTCGGGGAAATATCCGAGGGTTTGGATGATGCTCGGATCAAAACCCCATGAAGTCAAACAGTGGTATGAATTTGGGGCACTCACCTCAGTTTATACTATGTCCCCATCGTTTCCGGAGATAAAGGGTTTACCCCGATGGATCCAAGAAGCGGTACATGATACTTGGGCAAACAACGAACAACTTTGCCGAGGAGATACTTTGGAGCTGTATTTCATCAGTGCAGCCCCAGAACTAGTAGGGAAGGGGAATCATGAGGCCTTTCATTACATAAGGCTTCGAAGACCCCGAATGGATGCCTTTAACCAAATTAAGGCACCAACGAATGATGTTCCAATGATCGCCTCAATCTCAGATGATCAAATCACTACCAGGCGAGCATGGGAATTATGGGTCTGTCTCACAGAGATGGACAAAGTCAAGTTTCCATTCAAGTTCTTTCAGAACTCAGCAAATGGATCATTCCTGTTAAATACCATGACGGGGAAAACAACCAAGTTCGCAGAAGACGCGTTCGAACGAAAAAGAACTCTTCTGTGGGAAAACAAGATGGCGATGAGTAAAGAGACTCATCGTAAATTCTGCAATATGGCTCATGTTGGCCACTGGGAGTCCAGGATATGTTCGGATTGTCCGGTCCAGCGTGAACCTGAGTTCGGAAAGGGCTTCTTACCCAAACCAGATAAGAAGAAGTTCCGAGCCCAAGAGTATGAGGAGACGAAGACTCCTCCAAAAAGAAAAGGCCTAAGGGGCCCTCCAAAAAAGACAGATGGCCGACAGAAATAAAAAGGCCATGTGAAGATAAAGCAGGAGATGCTTTCGGTAAAAGAAAGCATCTGATAAAGCAGCACCCACCAAAAAGAAAACGACAATGGTGGGTGGAAGAAAAAGACGTTCCACCATAAAAAGAATCGTCGGTGGAATAAAAGTTAAAAGATGGACCGCTAATTCAAAAAAGGGGTCCAGCCACTAAGAGATGTTTGTGTCGGCAGCATTATCCGGACCTAGCTTCACGTGAAGAAGCATTATTGAAGGATAAAGCATCCGAGGCAATTATTGAAGGAGGGAGGAGTCTTCCAACCTCCTATATAAACAAGCCATTGGGGAGAGTAAAGGGTATCGGAAAATTCTCCTACTTCTCTCCAACAATAAACATTGTAATCTTTCCTCTTTCTAGTTTATGATAGTAGTTCTCGCTACCATAGGTAGCTAAACAAGTTAGTCTCCTCCCTAAAGGAGATTAAATTAGTATGTAATATATATTTATAATTCCTTAATAAGATTTGGGCTTTTATTCATCATCTTCTAGATTTATATTTTCCTTATTTTTACCAACATATATACTTATACGCCCCGGGTAGGAAACGAACGAGGGCTGTGCTGTGAGCTGTTGAAGGAGTCTGCGTCTGGAATCCATAAGGTGCTCCTGGTGGTTGGACGAGGTCCCTAAAACTTCCGGTGGATACGACCCGATAACTTATCGGTCAAAGAAGGTATAAACAGTTGGTATTAATATTGAATTTATACGGAAGCATGATGGGCTTGATAGAAATGCATGATTTACTCTATTTGAAGTATTAATTAGTTTTAACTATATGGTTATTGGAGAAATTTTGTTAAGAAAGGGTATTATGGTCCAAAACACATAATTTGGGTACTTTTAATAGAGTTTTACAAAATAGGATAGTTTTCAATTTTAATTACAAAAGAGGGTATTCTTCATATATAGCCCTATTATATATTACAAGTAATTTAGACAAAATTGTATTTACTCTTACACATCGGAGTTATAGATACTATCAATTTTAGATAGAAAAATTGATTGGTGATCTCTTAAGTTTATTTCCCCAATGTGAAGAAATGGATCACGATTCCCCCTACGCTCATCACAAATTAATAGTTATTCTTGTATAATTTCTATAGTTATTCTAGTTAGTATGATATGTATCAATGTAGTTTTTTCAGAAACATGCAGAAGAAGAAACTAATAGAAATAAAAGAACGAAAAAAACATAAAGCAATCCATTGATGATCTTTAATAAGTGAAGGTAGCAGTAGTTGGAATTTTAAATATGGCAACAAAATAGCATTATGAGTTAAGTGGCTCTTAATAAAAACATATTGCTATCTTATTTGGCAAGCAATAGCAACTTCCAATCTTCCACCAACTCTAAATCATTATCCCATACACAACGAAAAAATCAATCCACTTACAAAATCACACATTTTCACATTGCAAGATAGTAAAATCATTGTAGTTAAGTAAGCGAGGTGGTGCATGGAGAGTAAATCATTGCAAGAATTTCCTAAAAGGAAAGTATGATTATGATAGAGCAGTCATTAGCTGAAATAGGGCTAGTCTTCACCTTGTCACAAATTATGGCTGGGTCCTCCACTCCACAGTGAGATTATAGATCCTTAGTGGGGGGTGGCATGTCCTTCTCATGAACCAGAACGAAGAACGAACGCCCCACGGCCACTGTTCACAGTCAAGCACTCACACGAAAAAGGACTAGAGATTTTATGTGTGGGGCACCATTTTTGAACATAAGGAATTTGACACGAAACCCCATCCCCGGGGTTTATGCAGAGTCATAAAAAGTGATCCATCAAAGTTGAATCATAACCATACATATTGGAGGTACAACTTTTTTTTGTCTCCTTACTTAAGTTTGGACTATTTAGTAAGTAGAATTCTGGAACAACAAACTTACGAGAATAATTGTACTACTTCAGCATAATCTATTAATGAAATCAGACCATAATTTTTAACATGGGTGTCCTAGAATCTTCCTCAGACTAATAAAATTACCCTCTGCACATAACAGAAAGTATCCTCTATATAGAAACACCTGATCTTCAGTAGGTATCATTCTTGGTTTGAGTGGATGAGGTCTCAAAATCTTTCAAACTAAGCAATGTTGAAAAAGAAAAAAAAAAGGCCAGGAAAATTAGTTAAACAGAGATTAACTAAGCAGTTCAATTATTACTGAATCATAGGGTGAAATCACTGGTTAAAATTAGAAAAGGGCAGTCCAGAAAATACGATTTCATCACAAAAAATGGCCAATAATAGTTTAGAAAATGACTTCAAGAATGCCCTCTTTCTGAAGCAAGAGGATTCCAGGGACCTGGGACCGTCATGATAGATCATTTTCTTGTGGCCTACTCACATGTACATTATATTTTTACCAAAGGGCGCAGTCAAAAACCGTCTTCATCCTCAATGAAAATGATATCATTCAGAAAATTCTGATATGAAATCAAGAAGTTTTGAGAAAATGGAGTATGTTGCATAAAATATAGTACTTTTTAGCATCGAGTTACTCATGAAATTTTCAGAACCGAGGAATTACTATAACCTATAGATAGGATGCACGAATAGGTTGATATTGAGAAAAGTTCAATGCAGCATTCTCTCACGAGCTTCCACTAAGAGTGGTCATCCTAGTTTCCAGTATAGACATCAATTGCACAGCTGCCAAGAAAAACACATTTGAAGGTGTCAACTTATGTTATGAAAGAGGTGCGTCATAACCTAACCATAAGGTGCTTTTATGATAAGACACAGAACTTCCAAACCTACAGTGTCACATTGTTCAACCTGGGAGAACCAATCTCACCTCAACCGGTACCTGTCATCATGGTTGAGTAGTTTATACAACGAAAAAGTGTAGTGATAGAAGTAGCAGTGACAGCGATGTATAACTAAGAGTTCAACCTTGGCAAATTGTAAGACGAATACAACATTCCACACCTTCACTTTAAATTCCTAAGGCACTAAATTTACATTGATAGAGACTATATGAGTACGTAGTTTCAGTAGGTTCACACATATAAGGAAACTTTAGATTATATTGATGGTTATACTAGGTTAATGATATCATGGGAAAAAAGCTTTGAGGATTTATATTTTTGTTTTGTAAGTCATTGTATAATCAATCATAACGATTCATCCGACCAAGGTAAAATGAATGAGATTCATTTAGTGAAGTTCAAAATTAAACATGCCTGAACTCTGAAGCAAAGAGAGAGCTTCTTACTAAATGTCCTTACATCACTATTGTCAGAGATGGTTTCAAGGATATACAAAGACTGAATTTTAATTTTCTTAAGAGTACAGTTTGGCAACCAGATAGGATTTATTTAACACCAAAAGTTCAAGACTTTAAATAGTCGAATTTCCTCAGTTAACCTTCAATTATCTAATTAAAGCTGACAAAATTGCATGAATAAATATACATTTGCAATTTTAGAATATAATGACCAGAGAGATGGTTCGTGCAGATCACAATAATCAATCAACTATAGTAAAATAGCTTGAAAGCATTTGGCCATATGTAAAAGTACAAGAAATTCAGACAAATATAAATTTGACATGAGTGAGAAAAGATATCGGCAAGACATGTTCAGGTCCTGGAATAGTTATTCTAAAAGCCCATCATGAACAAAATGAGTCAAATTCCAGAATACAATTTTTATGCGTTTGCTGCTTGTACAGATCAATATACCCATACTATCCATCCTAGAATCTATTTTCTTACTCCTGCCACATTATTTGATGAACAAGTCCAATTGCAGAATCCTACTTTAAGCTGCACGTTTTTGTTTCTAATATATATAAATATGTTTTGTCTTTTATCGTTGCAAAATTTGAAAAGAGAGAAATATGTTTATACACATGTATAAAACTATATATATTTATACATACGTAGCAAGTATACTTGCATACAACCTTTTGTACTTATCATTGATAAGATCCTAATTTACTAATCTTTAATTAAACTATTGTGAAATTGTATACAGCAGATTATCCAAAAGATAAGTGCAGCATAACCAAGACCCCACCGTATAAAGGAGTTTCTCCCATCAAATTTACTAATTGTAGGATCAAGCACCTAATCAGTAATCAGATACATGCTTATCATTGTATCCACTCTCGCTAACCAGAAAAAACAAAAAGTCCACTGCCCCCCCAAGAAAATAAGATGATAAAATTACCAAAAACACTTTATAACACAAAATAAAGCAGCTACTTAATGATATATATCTCAAAGTAGGAGTAATTTTTTATAAGGACTGAAAGGTACATGGCAAAAGCAAGCTTCGACAGACAACAAATCCAAAATTATATCAAGGCACATGAATCCTAGTGCATACCAACATCTAGAGGAAAGCAGATTTCAAACTTTTCATCAAGGCACAATAACTTGCAAGGAGAAAATTATATGATCAAAGTGGGGTTTTGTAGAAATTTTCAACAACTTCTTGGTTAAGATAATACATTTAAGAGAAGTAAGTGATGTACTGCATTAATACTAGTAAAACCTTATTGCTTCAAATCTGTTATACATTTATCTTTCTGGAGCATCATTTCAGTCTAGTAAAAAATAGTTCTGCTGAGTTTGTGCGGAAGCATTAGCTTGTCTTTAGTCATTACAAAGAAGTAAAATGGCATAAATTGGACATTTGAGAGCTGGATAACTAGTTTATTAATAAGAACATATTAAAGTTTCACAGGCCATAATTGCTTCAAGGAAGTTGAAAAATAAAATCTGTCACTAGCAATATTAATTGCACATGATTCCAATAAAAAAGTAAAGCCGGCTGAATACAAGGCATGAGAAAGGCACGTGAGAATGTAAGGTCATATCAATGAGTTCCAGATTTTTCTAGTCAGCTTGGACTAACCAAAACTCCAGTATTTAAAGGCCACTCCTGTTTAAATGCTGCTTACATTGACAAAACCTAATAAGTAATAAGGTTTGAGAGAACCACGTATTTGCAAATATTGGGAAACGAGATGGTATGGCCTGGCCCTTTGAACATTAAAGAATATTGTTTCAATATTTAAAGTACTTTCTTTATCTTTACATTTTTTATTATCGTTTTGTAGGATATGGAGAATGACTTAAACAGATGGGAAGGCTATGCAAACTGGAGAAACAGACCGGCCATCAGAGACCGTCAGGGTGGCGCATTTGCAGCAGCTTTTGTTCTGGGTTAGTACATCTTAAAACATGGTGCCAATGTTAACAAGATATTTCATTTTATCCCATATATACAGTATCTTGTCGATTTAACTCCCTATTTCAAAATTTTAGTTGTGGAAATCCTGGAGAACCTAGCCTATCTCGCTAATGCAAGCAACTTGGTGCTCTACTTGACAAAGTTCATGAATTTTTCCCCATCAACCTCAGCAAATACAGTTACAAGCTTCATGGGGACCGCTTTTCTCCTAGCTCTAGCCGGTGGTTTCTTGTCCGACTCCTACTTCACTACCTATTCAATCTATCTTATAAGTGCAATAACAGAGCTTCTGGTAAGGTTCTACATACCTTTACAGCTAGCTTCACATGATATTCAGAACTCCAATTTTGTTGCATTCTGCATGCCCAATACCATGATTAGCAAAGACAAAACAAACAGAATCTAGTAAAGCATAAACATTTTACCCAACATCACATCAAGACAATAAATTAACAACTGATATAGGTCCACCTACTAACAGATGACAACAATGTAAGAATAGGAGACAATGCACGAACACTTCACACACCTTTGAAAGTCGAAATGGAATAACTGTATTTTCTCTTTACAGTTAGAATAACATAGATGCACTCATATCACACTTTAGTTATTCAATGGCAAGAAAAGATTGCATAAGTTATAAGGAAATAATATAGGGCCACAACTTAAAAACATTAATACGAAAACAACGAGCTCGTGGACCACAAACAAAACATTATCTAAGAACAAAGTCACATGACAGTTAACTTCTGGATTGCAAAGTTGGTGTTCATCTGGATAGTTTAATATGGACTCTTGCTAATGCATGAGAGAGGATGAAGATATTTCATATTCAACTCCAATACCCCATAAGATTATAACAGGTGTGGAAAACAAAAGAAAACCTTAAGTAATTATGTAAATAAAATCGGTCTGTTAGATTTGTCTAGCTATAATTTTCCATGGAGCACATTCCAAAGTTCAATGACTCAAGGTCTCAGCAACATGACATCAGCGCACATGCATTTTAATATACAACATATTTGTTCTGCCTCTTCATAGACTATGAGACACTTGAATAATGACATGAGAAACATTTTAACTGAGACTTGAAGAGCAACAGGGTCTAATGATTCTTACAGTGCAAGCTCATATTCCATCACTTCAGCCACCCATCTGCAAGTCAATCAACAGAAATATCTCATGCCAGAAAGTTGATGAGGGAAAGGCAGTAATGCTATTTGCAGGACTCTACTTGGTTGCACTAGGTGTTGGTGGAATTAAAGGCTCACTTCCTCCTCATGGAGCCGAGCAATTTGATGAACATACCCCAGAGGGAAGGCAGCAGAGATCAACATTCTTCAATTACTACGTATTTTGCCTCTCTTGTGGAGCATTGATTGCAGTAACATTTGTAGTGTGGATTGAAGATAATAAAGGCTGGCAGTGGGGTTTTGGATCAGCAACTGTAGCCATATTGATCTCGATACCAGTTTTCCTCCTTGGATCAACTAGATACAGGATCAAAGTTCCTACAGGAAGCCCTATCACAACCATAATTAAGGTATACAACAGAACAGTTCTTGGAATCTCCAGAATTTAGCCAAACCCAGTAACTGTTACATTTTTCTTGTTCAGGTTTTGATAGCTGCAACATACAAGTCATGGATTATAAGGAAAACCAAGAATGCTGTTGAAAATATAAGCAGAACTCCATCAAGTTCAGCAGAGGTGACAGAAGATGAAGAACATGCTTCAGGTAAGGCCGAAAAGCAGACCATTACAGAAGATCTCAGGTTCCTTAACAGGGCATTAGATGCCGCACCAACCCCGCCTTGGCTTCATTGCACCATAAAACAAATAGAAGATGTAAAATCAGTCCTTAAGATACTTCCGATATTCATGTCAACCATTATGCTTAATTGCTGCCTTGCTCAGCTTTCCACCTTTTCAGTCCAACAAGCAGCCACTATGAACACCCAAATTGGATCATTAAGAATTCCACCAGCTTCATTGCCAATATTTCCTGTACTCTTCATAATGATACTTGCACCAGTCTACAACCACATCATAGTCCCCTTCTCCAGAAAGCTGACCAACACCGAAATGGGAATCACACATCTACAACGAATTGGAACCGGCCTTGTACTCTCAATATTGGCCATGGCTGTAGCAGCATTAGTGGAGATGAAAAGGAAGCAAGTTGCTTTACAATCAGGCCTAATTAATTCAAAGAAACCTTTACCAATCACATTCCTTTGGGTGGCTTTGCAGTACCTCTTCCTTGGTTCAGCTGATCTTTTCAGCCTAGCTGGTTTGATGGATTTCTTCTTCACTGAGGCCCCATTTAGCATGCGGTCATTAGCAACCTCTCTATCATGGGCCTCACTAGCAATGGGTTATTATTTCAGCTCAGTGCTAGTAAATATAATCAACTGCATTACAGGAACCTTCCATGATAAACCATGGCTCAAAGGCAACAATTTGAACCACTATCACTTGGAAAGATTCTACTGGTGCATGTGCATATTAAGTGGATTGAACTTCTTGCACTATCTCTTTTGGTCGCAACGCTACAGGTACAAAACATCGGAGCCTAGCAAACACGGAGAGATTCAAAAGCCGCATTCATCACCTGAGGTTTGAGTGCTCTACTGGAATCCTATTACTATCCCCTAGTAATATAGTACCAGTTCCCATCAGCTAAAGGCTAAAGCAATAAATAATAGAAACCAGCTAGTAAACTATGTAATGATATCTAAATATCAACATCATTGTAGTATTATAAAATTTGAAGTGCCCCAAATAGTAAGCTCATTGTCTTAAAAATTGTATTGTATGAATATAGTATTTTTAATAGACATTATTTGCAGTGACAATCACATAATCTTCCATATCAAATGAATGGACGATTTCTAGACTATGATGAAACATTAAAAACTTATCAATCAGTCACGATCAGCTAAATCGACATAAACTTGAATATCTGGTTATCTAGCTTAAACTTGAATTACAGCTAACCATCCTTCAAATCCACACAATCAGCAAAGCAGCAACAACATTACTCTTAATGGTGAATTATTGGAAAAAACTTGTATAAATGTGGGAGTTGGGCAGTTATATTGACAGTCTACATTAAAATCATCATAGAATCCAAGCCGCTGAATGAAAAAGCTCAATAAAGCGTGCCTATAAACAGTGATAGGTCGACAACACATATAGCAGGGCCCCGCACCGACGCACCACCACCTTCGCCGCGCCTTCCATTTCAATTCCTCAGAAAGTTACAAATTCAAACCATAAAAATAAGATTTTCATATTTGCAATATATATTCTGTTTCTGTAGCCAGTCATTTTCAGGAAAACGTTATAAATCTTCGCAATGGCGTGTTATATTCTCTTGAATACAATTGAAATTAAGTACATTAAAAAGTAATATCATCAAGGGGATGTAGCTCAGATGGTAGAGCGCTCGCTTAGCATGCGAGAGGTATGGGGATCGATACCCCACTTCTCCAACTATTTTGCATTTCTATTTTTGAGAACCGATCCTTTTTTTTTTTTTTTTTTTTTTTTTTTTTTTTTAAGAATGTATTATGTATGAATCCTCCTCTTTGTTTTTAGATTTTGGTGTGGGCTGGAGTTGCATTTCAATTAATGATTTAAGATATGAGTGTTAATAGATATGAAAATGAAAATATTATAATTTGGGAAAATAGATTAGTAGTTAAAATTGATGAATGGTGCTGCTAATAAAATCTTCATAAAATCAAATGTGGAATGAAAGAGAAAATATAAGTTAGATATTTGATATATACATATATAGATGATGGTTCATATTTACTATTTATTTGACTGGTATATTTATTATTATTTATTTTAAAATCTTAAATGTAATTATTTTTATTATAAATATATTTTTAGCGTGATTATCTCAAATTGATTATTTTTATTTATGTAGATTAATAATAAATATTTGATAAAAGAGTATTAATTTTAACTTTCCAACTGTAGTTAATTAATTATAGTATAATTCAATATTTATTTAATACATAATATTAAAAAATAAAATAAAATTATAACGATACATATGACCTATACTTCTGTGACATTACGTGATCTTGACATATCAGTTGCAAATATGATATGCATGATTTAAAAAAAAAAGATATAAAATAATCTAAATTTTTCAACGTTGTCATTTAAATCTCATCCAAAAGATTACAAATAATTTAATATTAAATCCAGATCATTTATTATATATTAATCAATGAATTATAATAAATTCTAGTTAACACCTAAGACCACATTTATCGGCGTCTTTCTATGGGCAACCGCCCATTTATGGAATTAAAAAAAAAATAGAAAGAGGTGGCCATGGTGGGTGGGAAAGAAGGCGTCCACAGACCTTTTTCCCCCACTATGTTACTTTTTTTTTATTCTATCTATATTACACGTGTCATTGTGTGATTGGTTCTTATATATTTTATCATAATATTATCATAAAATCAAGGGTTAAAAATTAAAATGCTCACTACTACAATGCTACATGTCAAAAATATTCACTTTTTATCACACATGCAAAAAATACTCATTCTCATTTAAAATAATTTATTTACATATTTATTTATTTATCTATTATCTATTACACATGTAAATTTATGAAAATAAATTATACTCCCTCCTATTCAATCTTTCTTAAAATTAACCTATATATCAATAAAAAAAATATTTTTTTTACCTACATTACACCTTAATTCATGATAATTTAGACTTCAAGAAATCATATACCTTAATTTTGCAATAATAAATCTAAACAATCATTTAACCTAAAAACAAATTAAATATAAAATCACTATATACAAACCCCAATAGATTAGATTAACCTTGACAAGATTAAATTAAACTAAATTATATATAAATTAATGATGATTTAATTTACTACGATTTACAATATATCTCTTTACACCACAAACTTAATTGGTGGAACTCTTGGACTTTCGCTCGAATAAAAGGGGCATGGTGATAGCATAATATATAAAGATACCATTATTGAACAAATGGTCACATAAAAGCCATACAGATACATATGATCTGATCCAACATCTTAATGCACATATTTAAAAATCTCTTTTAAAATAATTATATATGTCTACCTTCGACGAAGTTTAACAATTAAAGCCACCATGATAATAAGGAAAGCAATTAAAACCGCTATTGAAAATGCAAATTTCATATTCTTGGAACATCTTTCTCCTCGAATATGTTTCAAGTAGTCTCTTGAACTCCCTTGGCGCACCACTTGTTCATCACTTACCTTATTGGTATTCATGTTTTGATGAATCGAACCACCATCTTTTTCACCAACCGCCTTCGCCTTCGGATTTGGATTGTTATCGTGGTGTTCTCTGTGTGGCATGGCGATTGCATGTTGTTGTTCCTTCACTTTTGGTATAGCAACGTTATAGATCTGGCCATCGTCCTCGAACAATCCACGGGCATCGTCAAGCTTCGCATCGTTTGGAACATCAAAAGTTTCCTCGAAGCTTATATACTTGTGTTCCGTCACTTGTTTGTTGCCTCGTACTACTAGATGACCGTACTTGTCCATGTGTATAGTGATGTCCTTTGCCTCGAACCCTTCAAATTATATATAAGTTAATCCATCAATTATTAATGTAAGGAAATTAAAGTAAAATGAAAGATTTAGAATTATTACCAGGAAGGGTTAAGCGCAAGTAATGAAAATGTGAATCCTGCTTCCAACCGTGAGGTGGTGTAATCTCTGTGAAGACTAGGCTTGACTCTCTCTTAAAGTTATCCATACCTTTCTCTTTCTCTGTCCTTGCCATTGATTACAAATCGCGATGAGCATATGCATGTCTATTAATATTTTGAGGTTGGTCTATATATATATATATTATGTCATGATTGGGCATATATGTACATATATAGAATATGCCGATTAATATATATAGTTTGGCTTGCAAGTTAGCTAATTGAGGATTCTTGAATTCCAATTTATTTGGCATATTGCTTGGACATGGGAGAGGGAATATATAGAGTATATAAGGAAAGAAATGAATGATTACCCTTTCCGTTATTGCCTCACCTAGTGATCTATTGTTCATTTTAATGACTAACTTTATTTGTTACAACAGAATAAACTAGCCTAGAGCAAGCATGGCATCAACTAAATGGTTAGATTGCACCCCTATCAAGAAACATAGATATACTCAAATATATATAATTAATTTTTTGAAAAATATACATATATTATAGAAGTAGGATTGAGTTAAAAAAAAGAAAAATATACGCATAGAGAGAGATGCATGCATGTAGAAACTTTAGTACTCATGTACCGATGTACATGTAGAAACCCAGCTATATATATATATATATATATATATATATATAAAATATGTAGAACCCAAGTATAAACTATACTCTTGGAAATTTTGATTTTGAACATTCTAGGTTCTTAATTAAAGCGACGGATATTCATTTAATTCTTCAAAAATTAAATAGTTGTGGAATTGGTCTATTGTAGTTGACTCGATTTTTCAAAATATGAGTGAAAAATAAAATGCTGCAAGTGGATATTTGATTATAGGCTTTTGGGCTATAGGAGGCCACTAGTTTGGAAAGCCCATTTGTGGCTTGGATAACCACCAAAGTGGAGGTTCTTTGTGAACCAAAAAGTGACGTGAATGGTTATTTGCAACCAAAGGTTGCAATTTGCAAAGACTTTGGTTTTTTACCTTTTTGACATTCAACTCCATTATTATAAGGTTTATTACTATGATGACAAACATTCATAGAGTAACTAATGATCTTCCCACAACTAGTTATGTTAGGAGCATTGTTGGTTCGGTTCTCAAACCTCATCAAGTTCGTCGGAGTCTTTAGAGTTTGTGGTGCTACTATTTTATAGGACGAAGACATTTTTATCTTTGAATACGATACGACGAACCCTGAGCACTAGCCGGAGCGTATCTCGTCTTGCGGAAAGAGGCCTTCCTCGACTTGACTTGTCAAGTTTGTATGCATTTATGTTTCATGTTTTGCTATAAATTTAACTTCTACTTTTATGTTCAGTTTATTGTAATCTCAAAGCATTGTATTCCCCTTATCCCCAATTTTTTCCAAGATATACATATATCATTAGTTTCATTATTGTAACATTTTCAATATTTCAAGTTTGTATGTGCGGAAAGACATACTCAGACTTAGGACCGGTATGCATGGAACATCATCGTATATACACAAGTAACACAACATCAAAATCTACGTAAGGGCGGGTCTACACATATATGGCTGGACCAGTTGTAATTGTTCAATTGATATTATGGCCTAATTGATGTAGTTAGAGCTTCCATGGTCGTCACCATTTCAAATTGTCATTTGGCTCGCCATAATGACGTAACGAATTCTATATTTCCAATTAAACTAGGGTTTGTGTATGGTTAAAATAACAAAAAATTGCCCTTGATGCAGCTGGTTTTAGTATTTGGAGCAAGTGATAGCTACTCGGATCATAAGATCATGCAACTCTCAACTATTTAATTTGATTTAATTTGGGAAGGGGTTGATTCAAAGAATGTGGAGAGTGCAATGAGGGTTCGGTTCGTTGCTCCCGACAACCCCACACCAAAGAGGTACACTTAAATCTATTCATGTCATTCTTTTTCTATGTAATATTTGTACTATTCTTGAATTTTTGGATATATCCTTTGATATCTATGTTGATCTTAAGATTAAAATAGAAGCGTTAGTATATTTCATGTTTATAGTAAATCGTATGCTAATAATATTGATAATGACAGGGCATAACTTGTGTACGTAACGGTGGAGCTCTCCTTTAACTACAAAATTAAATTAAATCAAATCTTAGTAAGATTTTTCTGTCCAGCTGACTGAGAGAGACCATTAAGGGTGTCTGTTGCCAGAGAGAATGTGGGGACACTCAAATCAGGCAATTATGTACATCCATATACGCATCCTTCCTTAAAAAAGAAGATAGATGTTTTGTCATTTTGATCCTTTACTTAAAAATATGTATCTTCTATTTTTAGTTATTTACTACACTTTTGTGTGGATTCTAATTTCCATTATTATTCAAATTAAATATATTTTGTATTTAATAATATATTTTTTATGAGTCTTAATTTTCACTATTATTTAAATTAATTATATTTTAATAATTAATAATATTTTTACCACGCAAATTAATTACTACATTTTATTAAAATTTGCGCGTGAAATGATGGATGTCTGAAGTAACTCAGGGATTATATAAATATACGCAAGACGAAATATCTACTCGTATTTACACGCCATATTATATTATAATAAATATATAATGATTCCACTTTTCTTCTTTCCCTTCCATCTCTTCACTCGAGTTCTATCCCTGCTCTCCAACAATACTTCACTCTAAAGGGTGTGTACATTTATAACCCTTTCTTTCTGAATTTGATGAATCAATTCCTAATTAGGTCTTTTATTGTTGGAATTGGATTTGTAATCTTGATTTTGATCATGGAAACCCTTGATTTCTTGTTGCTTCTTTAAGTGTCTCCTTTCTTAAGCTGCTGGGTGGGTTTTCACATTTGTCGTTGATTGACCTAATCTGGATGTGTGAATTTAGGTGAGTTAATGTCTCTTATGGGCAGGTAGAACTCGTTAACGTTCTTGCTGTGAGCCCTAGCTGTTTTCGTTTTACTTTGTTTTTGTATATTGTCTTATTAAAATTCTAGTTACCCTCCGGTTTGATCTCGCTTGTGATAAATTATTGTAATGAGAGCTGTATTCGTGCTTCTTATCGAGTCAATTTAGGATTGTGAATCAATTTTTGGGAAGGGAAACCTATAAAATGTTCTCTTTTTGTTGTTGTTGTTGTTGAGGTTGTGTTACTTACTAATTCGTTTAGATTGTTCATACTTATACTGATTGAGGTGGTTGACAAATCGCAATGCTTTCAGGCAATAGTATGTCGACTCCAGCTCGAAAGAGATTGATGAGGGACTTCAAAAGGTTGCAGCATGATCCGCCTGCTGGAATCAGTGGGGCGCCACAAGACAACAATATTATGCTGTGGAATGCCGTTATATTCGGGTTAGTTCACAGTATAGTACGCACTAGTCAAGTAAGGAGTCTGATTGTATTAGTTGCGTTTAGTTTGTGTTTTGTTATGCTACTTTAATTCTTGTTTACAGTTCAGTACTATAAGTTTATGCAGGTGATTTTATTGTTAATTTATGATGGATGAGCTAATTTCTGGTTTCTTTTGTTGTGTGGATCGTAGTCCTGATGATACACCGTGGGATGGAGGTCAGTTAGTCGTATACTTAAACCTAACCTGTATTATGTTTCATTGCATGGTTTACTTGTATATTTCTGCCTTTTGTATGTGAATCCTTAATTTCCTTTCTATTTGTTATAGATGAACATGCTTGCTTTATACAGATTCATGGAATGTTATACTAACTTCTATAGTCTGTCATGTGCCTAAAATACATCTAATGTTTCAACTAGTGACGGTTAGTACTATAGATTTGAAGCAGAATGATAGGATGTATACATTTCATTACAACAATCGTTTCAACTTTATTTAACATGCACAATATATAAACTAAACTCGTAGGTCCTAAACTTTACCAAATAACCAATTCATGCTAACTTTAGGTTTTGCTATACACGTGATTTTGGTGGCGAGCCAAACAATTGCATCCTATAATTGCCAAGTAACATGCGAAGGTTTTCATGCATCACACTCCACTAAATATCAAAATATCCACCTTGTCTAATTGTAGACATTCTTATATTATCCAGATTATTTTATAATACAAATATTTTCTTATACATCAGAAGAATCGATCTAATTTTTAATTTTACAAGAAAAATGAAAACATATCATTAATAATAATATTATTCAGATTATAAAGCCATCCACAGTGCTCAAAGATCATGAAACTTAAGTTTGCATGCTTTGATATGTTCTCCCTTGCATCTTGTCATTAATAAAGATATTCAGATCGATTAAGTGCCTTGGACATACTTTGAGTTTGACAGGTACGTTCAAGTTGACCCTTCAGTTCACAGAAGATTATCCAAACAAGCCACCAACAGTTCGATTTGTTTCTAGAATGTTTCATCCAAATAGTAAGACACTGCTTACCGATTCAAATAACGCTGTATATTAGTATATCCTGTGCTTAAGCTTATCTGTTTGATCAGTTTATGCGGATGGAAGTATATGTTTGGACATTCTTCAAAATCAATGGAGCCCTATATATGATGTTGCAGCTATACTAACTTCAATCCAGGTACGTATCTTGCTATTTGTTGAGTTCAACATGTCGTAATACTTAGCTGAGATGACTATGGTGGATAACTGATGGACAAAGTGATCTGTTACTCGTGTTATTGATAAAATGGACAATTCATTTGGGTAGTAGGACTATTTGAGAAAGATGCTATAAAGTGTTGCATGCTTATCAAAGCTGAGAATAGTATCAGTTCTAACTTCTAAGCAACTTCCCTTATGGCATCTTATCTAAATATTGGTTTGGGCAGTTTGTACTTTGTAGGGTGGTGTAAATATTCTCATTTTGGCTCATATACCCTTTTTTAGGATATTACTACTAAATGTTAAATGGTTTTATTTATATATAGCTTTCCTTGTTTTGATTTATCTAAAATATGAAAATTTTACTACTTTGCCTGATGCTAACTTGCAAAGTTTATTCTGCACTGGTGCAATCGGCTGAATTTGTTTACTTAAGCACAACACAACTCTCTCTCTCTCTCTCTCACACACACACACACATTCGCACTCAAACATGTGCGTGCACATGAGCTCATTATAATCACTCCATGGGTCCTCCTAAACCTCTTGCAATGTGTCTTATCTACAGAGATTAACCCTATGCTGCTTTTGATTGCTTAAGGCTATAACCAATCCGGAATTTTTAACTCAAAACAATGGTCTATATCCGGGCTTATGAGATGAAAGAAACAGTCAGAAACTTATACCTTCATGTCAGAATTGTGTTTCCTCACAGCTGAAAACTTGGTTCTTCCACAGTTTAAGGAAATGACAATGAAATAACTATACTGCAAAACATCAAAGGTAGTTTAGGAAGATATATTGCTAATGTGGCCTTCATTCATATGTATTTCTCCATTTAAATGTGTTATAAGCATTTGCATCATAAGTAGAGTATTTCTCTCTGCTCTAGCATGCAATATCTGATGGTTTTCATAGTATATACATATAGATGATGATGAATCTTGTTCATTTTGGATATTCGATTCATCAACTCTCTGTATCATTCTGTCAACGATAAAAATGTTTAGATAAAATTTCTTTTTGTAGTCATTGCTGTGTGACCCGAACCCGAATTCCCCTGCGAATTCTGAAGCTGCCCGGATGTTCAGCGAGAACAAGAGAGAATACAATCGTAGAGTGAGGGAGATCGTGGAGCAGAGCTGGACGGCAGATTAAGCCTTGCCGACTTGAGGATCAATCTTTGCAGGCATTTGGAACTCGAGTCCGACTAGAAGCTTGCCTCGTGAGTTTACTGAGTCGTGATACCGTATCTGTTGGTTTGTTTATGTTTGCGTTGGATTGAGTTTTTAGCCTATAAATCATGCTTGACTGCTGCATTATATCATGTAAATTTGCGAATTTAATGTCGACTGCGTTGGAATTGTAATGAAATGTATTAATGGGGACAACAATTTCTATCTAAAAATGTAATTTTGTATTACTGCCTATCATTTTTGCTTGGTGCGAGTATCTTCTTGAAATGTAGCTAGAAGAATTATTTTCCAGTTTATCTTGTCAAGATTTAAAAGCCTTAAGCATTCTCCCTTAACTTTCTTGACAATTAAGACAACGAACTATTACCCAGAAACTTCTTATGAATAATAAAATCAAGATTAGCATATCCCAATAAGGGCTTATTAAATTTAATTGCATTTGACCCAGGTCTCCCCCAGAAAAGCACTCGTGTTAATTTGAATTTCATTATTTATTTAATGATTGTCTCGTTAATGCGAACGGTGAATAACATCTGTTGACTGTTATGTTACTTATGTAGAAGAAATATGAAACTATTCTTTCCATTTATCATATTATAATCTATCAATAAAGGGACAAAAAAAAATTCCATATCATGTCTGCATTAGGGGCTATCAATTTTTGATAAGATACGACAATTCGATACAAATACGAAAACGAAATTAATAAATTAGTGTCAAGTGTTATTGGATATGGGTCATTAAATCGATCTGATAAAAATACGAAATTATCATGTTGATGGCCGATTGGATTTGGGTAAACCCGATAACATAATATAATATCAATATTTTATATTTAAGTAAAGGTAAATTATGAAATAGTACTTTTCAAGAATATTTGTATTTTCTTTAAATATAAAAATAAGCATATTGTGTAAATTTAAAAATTATGTGTTATAATTGTTTTTATTATTTTTATATGGCTTTCTAGTAAAAATTATATTTATATTTTTATTGAGTTCGTCTTCTTGTTATCTTAATATGCTAATTTGTTGTCTAATCGTTACTATAACAAACCGATTTGCACAATTTGTGTGGGCACAACCAAAGACGAGAAAAAAATAAAGTAAATTGATTGGAGTAGTAACCATTATTCGATTTAGGGGGTGGTTGGCTGAAGTTTATAAGTTTCTTAAAACAACTTATAAGTTGTTTAGGAGCTTATGAGCTTCTTTAAAGTGTTTGACAAATTAAACTCCTTAAGAGCTTATAAGTTGTAAAAATAAGCTCTTGGAGCTTATAAGCTGTTCAAAAAATAAGTACTAATCCTACAGTATTTTATTATTATCATATTTAATCCAACAAAATCACATATAAAGAGCTTAAAATGCCAAATATATTATATTTTATAAGCTTTTTAAAGGAACTTATAAGCTCATTTATCCAAAAATCTTAACAACTTATAAGCTTTTAAGGTACGACATCTTATAAACTCTTGCAAGAGCTTATAAGGTCTTAAATAAGCTTAGCCAAATAAGTTTAGCCAAACGTACTCGTGCCAATAATTACATAAGTTTGTTTCCAGCTAGATTTATACCCTTATTTTCCGCTATGAATTTAATTTCTACATTCACAAATTAACACCTTCTTCTGTAAGAGTAAGTAACAAATTTAGAATTTGTATCTCTTTGATAATTAATTAAGAGGAATCAAATTTGTACCCAATTTCTTAGAAGAGAGAGAGAGAGCAATGAAAGCACACACAAATACACAATGAAACAACTAATTAGATCATCTTTTAAATGTGCAAATTTGACTCTAATGCTCCCTTACCCCACATCTATATATATTTGCCAAAAACAAGCAGTACTTGATTACTTTTGAATACATCATTTTCCACATGAAATGTTTCGCCACCATTGAATGAATCTACAACTTCTTCTTGTCCATTTTTTTCTCCCTTAATATCTTGCATTAGCCAAAATGAGGAGGTGTTAATATAATTCTATATAATTATCAAATTTATTTTTAAAAATATCCCTCTCCCATTTCAACAATAATGATACTGTATATGTAATATGAATATGATGGGCAATATCTCGTCGTGAATTTTACGAAACTAACCATAGACTTGATGATATATTAAGTGTCATTTTAAAGAGTAACAGAGCAAATAATAAGTGTCATCTTACACTTTAATACCGCGAACTATATCAATTTGTCAATTCACCAATTGAACCTATAAAATATAAAGATAAATAAATTATAATTTTAAGATCTTTATTGATCGAACAAATTAAAGTCGCCTTATAAAAGAAAAGAGTCAATCACTCTATCATACACCCCAACAGGAACTGAAAGTATAATTAGAAATTCCATGACAACAACTTTTTATAACATATCCAATTTTAGTTGGCTTACACTCTATTTGGTACATAAAACCGCCACCCTCCAACCCAAACCCAATGTCTTCGTCACAACTACTGTCACCACCATTACTAGATGATCTCTATTTATCTATCTATTTCCCTCCTATTCATTCTCAACAATTTCATCACCCACGATCACTGTTGTAGTCACCACTACAATAAGAAATATTACTATTTGTTCTGTGACCCGAATTCAGAAATACAACACAAATTAAAACCCTTTGACAAGAAAACTTGGTCGTTTGTGCCAACTGCACGAGTTTCCCCCGGCCCTTGTGACTTCACAATCAGACAAAAGAAACCTCTATAAAATACAGCAAATGCTAACTATCAATTCATTCATTCATATCCAAATATCACCAAAAAAAAATGGACTCGTTCATCAACTTCTCACCCTCACTCATTATCTCCATACTTGTCCCGCTTTCTCTCTTCATCTTCATCTTCACCAAACTCACAACCAAATCCAAAACCCCGTCGTCTTCCTATTCATCCAAGCTACCAAAATCATATCCCATTATTGGCTCCTTCTTCACAATCATGAAGAACAAAAATAGGTTCGTGCAATGGTCGTCCGAGATCGTCACGTCCACCCCTAACCTAACTTTCACCCTCCACCACAGCCCCGGCCGGTGGTTTATCTTCACGGCAAACCCCACCAACGTGCAGCATGTCCTCAAAAACAACTTCAGCAACTACGAGAAGGGAAACTTCAAGGTGGTCGTGAAAGATTTTCTTGGCGATGGCATCTTCAACTCCGATGGCCAGACATGGAAGTTCCAGAGGCAGGTCGCTAGCCACGAGTTCAATACCAAATCCCTCCGTAAATTCGTCGAGACCGTCGTCGATTCTGAGCTCTCCGACCGCCTCATTCCAATATTAAAGAAAGCTGCAAAAGAGAAAACTGTGATTGACTTTCAGGACATCCTGCAACGCTTTGCCTTCGACAACATTTGCAAGATCGCGTTCGGCTACGATCCTAAGTACTTGTCTCCATCTCTGCCGAAGGAAAAGTTTGCAGCAGCCTTCGAAACAGCAGTGAAGTGCACCAGAGAGAGGTCCGGCTCATTCAATCATGTAATCTGGAAAATCAAGAAGGCCTTCAACATAGGAGGAGAGAGGCACCTCAAGAAAGCTATAAAAGAAATAAGAGATTTTGCTAAAGAGATAATCCGGGAGAAGATGCAAGAGCTCGAGCACAAGTCATCACTAGAAACAGTTGATCTGCTCTCAAGATTCCTGAGCTCCGGCCATTCTGATGAAGACTTCATCACTGATATAGTGATAAGTTTCATATTAGCTGGTCGAGACACGACCTCCGCAGCGCTCACCTGGTTTTTCTGGCTGCTCTCGGATCATGCAGAGGTGGAGGAGAACTTACTGAGAGAGATCAATGAAAGATCAGAATTAGGTGCAGCATCGGCTTACGACGAGGTGAAGGACATGGTGTACACTCATGCCTCCATCTGCGAAAGCATGAGGCTTTATCCACCAGTTCCCACAGATAGCAAAGAGGCTCTAAGTGATGATATTCTGCCTGATGGAACAGTTGTGAAGAAGGGTATGAGAGTGTCCTATCATCCCTATGCTATGGGAAGAGTGGAGAAAGTGTGGGGTAAAGACTGGGCAGAATTTCGTCCCTCACGTTGGTTGGAGAGGGCAGCCGATGGCAGTGAAAAGTGGAGTTTCGTGAACAGGGATTCGTTCACGTATCCAGTGTTCCAGGCGGGGCCCAGAATTTGCCTTGGGAAAGAGATGGCTTTCTTGCAGATGAAGAGAGTGATTGCTGGCGTCGTGCAGCATTTTAGGGTGGTTCCGGTGGCGGAAACGGAGCCGGAATACATAACAGACCTCACAGCTAAAATGAAGGGTGGTTTCCCAGTGAGGATTGAGGAGAGGAAGTACTGATCCTCATCTCTCATTTCTGTGGAAAGTGTTTGAGATATATACCGAATATTTTTATGATTCTTTTAGGTTTTGGATATTTCACGTTTACTATTTTTCTAAATAGTACTCCCTCACTCTGTTCCACTAATCTTGGCCCCTTTCATTAAAATAATACACCCATTTAAATAAAGAAAGGGCCCAGCCTGGTGGGACGGAGGGAGTATTTCTTTATTTATTGGAGACTGCGCTGGAATTGTAATAAACTGTATTGCTGTGATTTTTATCTGTCAATAAAACTTGGTTTTACTCCATTCGTCCACGATTTTTCTTCTCAATTTGACCCGACACGTGTTTTAATAAATTGTGTTAATTTAGTTGGTAAAGAGTAAAATATTGTATAGTTAGTGGAGAATGAAGTCCACTTTATTAATGATGTGTAAATTATATATAGTAGTGAGTGGAATAAGGGGCCCACATTAATGATTATATATATTGAGTAGTGTGTAGTTAGTGGAGAATGAGACTCCATTATTGATAATGTGTTGAGTTGTAAGTGGAGTAAAGACTTGCCAAAAATAGAAAGATAGTTGGAAGAAACTTGATGGACGAACCAGAATGACAAAGTGGGAAAAAAGATCGTGGACGGAGGGAGTATTAGTTACTGCTTGCCTATATATCATTTTTGGTTGGTGTGAGTATCTTCTTGAAATGTATCTAGAAGATTAAACAACCTTAACCGATCACCCTTAACTTTTCTGGATAATTAAGACAACGAACTTTACTAAAAAACTTCTTAAGAATAATAAAATCAAGATTAGCATATATCAATTAGGGCTTATTAAATTTAGTTGCATTTGACCCGGGTCTCCCCCAGGAAAAAGCACACGTGTTAGTTGCATTATTTATTTAATGATTGTCTAGTCAATTATTATCAACGGTGAATAACATCTGTCGACTGTTTTATAGAAGAAGAAACATGAAACTATTCTTTGCATTTCTCATATTGTAATCTATCAATAAAGACACAATTATACCTATATTATGTTTGTATTGACAATGTCAATTTTTAACGTAATAGGAACACATACAAAATTAATAAGCTAATATTAAATATTCGGGTAGGTCGACTTGATAAGAAAACGACCTCATAATGCTCGCGGAAGAGATTGAGCAAAACAACAACATTTCTTGAATTTTTAAAGTATCAAATGAGCATGAAATAGGTTATATTAATGATCTTATTTATTCACTCCTCCGATCCACTTTAGTTAACACATTTTATTATTATAATAAATTCAGTTGAATATAAAACGTGTCAATTAAAGTGAGCCAGATGAAATATTATTTATAAAGCATCACATAAATGCGCAATATAATTTTAAACATTTTAAAGAATATTTATCACATTTTCATGATGTGTATATAAGTGCAAGCCAAAATAACTCAAAGAATGCAAAAAGTAAATGATGGAGGTAGTGAACGAACTAGTACACCATTATGAAAATGTGATTGCTCAGTGAGTAATAACAATTTTTTTTATTTCCTTTTTACAATCACGATTCACTATATATATGTCTTGGAATGAAACATTTATTTTTCTATCAATAAACCACATATGAAGAAATTGTAAGTCTGAGTTGAAGAATTCGAACTTGGACCTACATGTGCTTATTGAAGTGCAGTTGCTTAGTGTACCTGAATCCAGACGAATATAAATAAATTCTTACTTATTAATTTACTGAAAAAGTACATGTACAAATCACATTGTTTTTTCACATTTTATGTTTATTTCCCTTTCATATCTAATATACATATTGAATGAATTAATCATGCATTATTGAATGTCTTGTTTTGGAAAAAGCTTGATGATTGTTAATTGAGGGAAAAGATTATACAGAACTAAGTTCCTTGTGTGTAAAATCTAGTCTTGTTTAGAAAGCATTGATGCATTATGTATATCCTGTTTTAAAAATTAAAGCAGCGCTACAAAATGAAAAAAATTCAGAACAAAAACTGGAAGGGCAGTGATGTGAAAGAATGTGAGGCAATGAAAAATTAGTCTTCCTATTCTTGGGACTGTGAGTAGTAGTTCGTTTCTTGTTTGTAAAATGTAGTTTGGTTTAGAAATAGAGAGACGTAGGGAAATTATTTGGAAATTTGAGTGGGGTTAATTTGCAGCATTAGTGGTTTGGTGATGATATAAGAGTATTTGCTTTCTTGTTCATGCTTTATTATTATTATATGAAACTTCTAAACTTTTACTCTTTTATGTACCAGAACGACTCATTCTGCAGTTACCATACCACCCATGATTACACTTGCTACATACATTGTTTTTATACTCTCATCTTATCCATTTTACTCTATTTTCCCCCTTTTTCTTTTAATTTTGAATTTTTAAATTTGTCTTTAATACATTCTAACCATCTATGATTACCTTCAATAGATTGAGCTTTTACCACAAGTTTTTAATTATGCAGCAATTTAGTGGAAAGAAAAAAGAAGCTCGTTCATGTAGATTGTTCAATAAATGAGGAAAAGAAGTTATGTAATTATGAATAAGAAAATGGTAATATTTAATATTTATAACATTTAAATTATATTAAATTGCTTATAATTCTTATACATTATCTTAATTATTACTTGATATAAATTTGTAGTAGTACGAATATATGAGAAGATATCTATAAGAGTAGAGTTATTTGAAAAATATTATTATCCTTATGACTATTATTCTATGAGAGTTATTATAAGTTAACATGTGTATTTTTATATTGATCTTAACTAATTGTCAATCAATATAACTTTTTTATACGAAAAAATGAAAGAGCTATAGCTACACAAAATGATGGAAATTTAACCGATCTAGATATTGATGATGCATTTGCTAAGGTAATGGGGGAGATTGTAAATATATGGTAGGAGACATAATCGTGGTGTGCTATACAGAAAGATCATGTAAGAGAAAGAAATAAAAGCTTTGAAACAAGAAGTTGAAGAGTTATTGGCGTTGATGCATAGTACATCTCACTCAAATACTAAATTTGAAGTACAAAGAGCTATATGCAATCAAACTTTTTCTAAATCAAGTAGTCGTTCCTCCCGTACAAGAGTAAACATAAAATATGATATATTTGTAAAATTTATAATTTCAATTGTCATATTCATAACACTCAAATTTGCCTATGTGAAATTAAAAAGTCTTATTAATTTGAATGAAATAGTTGCAATGAGCATTCTACAATCCATGTTGCAGTGAAATAAAAGTAAATTTTTAAATAATTTTTAAGAATATCTTGTATTTTTAAATATAAAAATAAATTTATTGCGTAAATTTGAAAATTATGTGTGCGTTATTAGTATTTTTATTACATTTTATAATTTTATATAGTTTTCTCGTAAATTTATATTTTTATCGTGTTGACAGTGTGTTAGGATTAAAGCTTAATATGTTGAGTTGATGTTGAGCAGAACCTTAATATTTCAGTTTGTTATCAGGTCGTCCATGTAACAAACCGACCCGTATAATTTGTCTATGCATTACCAAAGATGAGGCAAAAATAAAAGTAAATTGATTGGAGTACTAACCATTATTCGATCTACTCGTGCCAAAAGTTACATGTTTGTTTCTAGCTAGGTTGTTACCCTTATTTTCCGCTATGAATTTAATTTCTACATTCACAAATTAACACATTCTTGTGTAAGTAACAAATTTCGAATTTGTATCTCCATGATAATTAAATAAGAGGAATCAAATTTGTACCCAATTTCTTAGAAGAGAAAGAGAGAGAGAGAACAATTAAAGCACACACAAATACACAAAGAAACATCCAATTAGATCAACTTTTTGATGTGCAAATTTGACTCTAATGCCCCCCCTTTACCCCACCATTTATATATATATTTACCAATTATAGTTACTTGAGTAGTTTTGAATATATCTTTTTTCCACATGAAATGTTTCGTCGCAATTGAATGAATCTAGAACTTTTTCTTGTCCATTTTTGTCAGAAAGTCGTTCTCTCTTAATTTCTTGCTCTATCATGTCCATAGAAAAAGGTAAAAATTAAGTCAATAAATATAATTTTAGTGGTGGAGATTATGTTTTTCCTCTTCTACCTTCGCTAATAATTGTAATTTCATATATTATCAATTTTATCAAACAAACCAAACCACCCCTATTATTTTGATGGATCTATTTTTATTGTTAGTCAGTCACCATTAGATAATTGAATCATTTTTTATTATTGTTAGTCAGTCACCATTAGATAATTGAATCATTTTTTATTTTGTTCTCTTTAATATGATGAACTTTTAGATATAGTTTGACATGTACAAATATCAACATACTTTATATTACAAGTAGTTCTTTAATTAAATCTCTAATGGGATAACTGATAAGAATTCTATTAATTAGAAAGGGATAATTTCCAGAGCTTATATATGGATCAATTGTTTATCTTTGCAGAGCTGATTAGCTCTTGGTTATTATTATCTGGGCCTTCCTATATAAAGGGCCTTGACCCGATAGATTATTCCGTATTCTATTAGATGTTTTCGGGTCTGCAAATTGATATGGATAGTATCAGCATGATCTTAACAAATCATTTTAAATGCCGAAGGAATAGTTCCAGATATAAAGATACGTGAATGTTTTTAAATATTTTGTCAGATCAGAGCCTAACGGTTCTGATGTATCAGATCAGATCCTGACTCTGATGAGGACAGAACATGGCTCGGCTCTGCGGTCTCAGACCAGAGCTCGGCTCTGTGATTGCAGATCAGATGTTGGCTCTGTAGTTTCATGCCCGAGCTTAAACGGCTCAGTAATCCCAGACCTGATGAGGGTCTGGAATCTAAAGAGCTCCACGGAAGCTCTGATCATTTAAGAATAATTTTAGAAGGTAGATACTTTTGTTAGCTCTTACATGCTCTCGAGGTCTGACTGGAGGTCTGGGGTAGCACGCGAATGTGGAGTCTCAGCTATCTGACATGTGTCAGGATATTTCTGACATATACTGGAAAGTGAACAGTTTGTCTGCTGATAGGTTATCAATATAATGGGACCACTGGATGCGTGGCCTTTTCTTATTGGATAAGCTCTGTAATTCGTACAAAGCGTTATAGGTTGTTATCTAGAGCAAATTACTAGATTACCCATTTTTCTATCCTATAAATATACATCAACCAGGTTATTCAACACACACTTACACTCTTCCATTCTAAGATGCTTCAATACTCTATTGGCTGTTTCATAAAGAAATCTGACTTGAGCGTCAGAGTTCCTTTCCGGAGGAACCCCAACCCTTCCTCCGGATCTATTTTGCAGGCGAAACCACCGCGATCGAGACTCAGTTG
>JAPKLX010000001.1:9291061-9320773 GCA_026898415.1 Leonotis leonurus
AGGAAAGATTACAATGTTTATTGTTGGAGAGAAGTAGGAGAATTTTCCGATACCCTTTACTCTCCCCAATGGCTTGTTTATATAGGAGGTTGGAAGACTCCTCCCTCCTTCAATAATTGCCTCGGATGCTTTATCCTTCAATAATGCTTCTTCACGTGAAGCTAGGTCCGGATAATGCTGCCGACACAAACATCTCTTAGTGGCTGGACCCCTTTTTTGAATTAGCGGTCCATCTTTTAACTTTTATTCCACCGACGATTCTTTTTATGGTGGAACGTCTTTTTCTTCCACCCACCATTGTCGTTTTCTTTTTGGTGGGTGCTGCTTTATCAGATGCTTTCTTTTACCGAAAGCATCTCCTGCTTTATCTTCACATGGCCTTTTTATTTCTGTCGGCCATCTGTCTTTTTTGGAGGGCCCCTTAGGCCTTTTCTTTTTGGAGGAGTCTTCGTCTCCTCATACTCTTGGGCTCGGAACTTCTTCTTATCTGGTTTGGGTAAGAAGCCCTTTCCGAACTCAGGTTCACGCTGGACCGGACAATCCGAACATATCCTGGACTCCCAGTGGCCAACATGAGCCATATTGCAGAATTTACGATGAGTCTCTTTACTCATCGCCATCTTGTTTTCCCACAGAAGAGTTCTTTTTCGTTCGAACGCGTCTTCTGCGAACTTGGTTGTTTTCCCCGTCATGGTATTTAACAGGAATGATCCATTTGCTGAGTTCTGAAAGAACTTGAATGGAAACTTGACTTTGTCCATCTCTGTGAGACAGACCCATAATTCCCATGCTCGCCTGGTAGTGATTTGATCATCTGAGATTGAGGCGATCATTGGAACATCATTCGTTGGTGCCTTAATTTGGTTAAAGGCATCCATTCGGGGTCTTCGAAGCCTTATGTAATGAAAGGCCTCATGATTCCCCTTCCCTACTAGTTCTGGGGCTGCACTGATGAAATACAGCTCCAAAGTATCTCCTCGGCAAAGTTGTTCGTTGTTTGCCCAAGTATCATGTACCGCTTCTTGGATCCATCGGGGTAAACCCTTTATCTCCGGAAACGATGGGGACATAGTATAAACTGAGGCGAGGGCCCCAAATTCATACCACTGTTTGACTTCATGGGGTTTTGATCCGAGCATCATCCAAACCCTCGGATATTTCCCCGAGGTATCAATCCTAGTAGTACTTGGATTAATACCCATCCTTGTGAGTAATTTCTCCCAGTTTGCCTGATAAACCTGTTCAGCAGAGGAGAAAATAATCGAATTAGTATTAGCCTCAGATTTGCCTGTCATGGGCCTGAGACTAATCTCTCCCTCTTTTTCCCCAGAGGTGGAGGGTTGACATGATGTTTCAGGCGGTGAAGCCTTAGAATCATCTTTTTCTTGGGCCAGTGGTTCAGACTCCACTGACTTAGAACTTGCTAGAGGGGTATTTGAATCCCCATCTACCGGTTTAGGTGCCGGAACACGAAACTCTGCTTTCTCTAGAGGGTGTCTAGAAGCCCGCAGGATTGGCTTTTCCAGTGCTGACCCTAACTGAGTATAGGTCAGCAAACAGGCTCGTATTCTACCGGAGACTTTCGTCTTATCGGTAGCTTGCATTTTCCCCATCTGATCGGCATGGAGAGTACACTCGTCCCATTCATCCAAGAGCATTTCCAAATTTTCTCGGAGATGCTTTTGGGCTAGCATGATGGATCTAACCTCAGCTGGCTCCATCTCTTGTCAAAAAATCTGCAAGAATATTTTCATGAGATTTTAACACGACAATATCATAAATATAATATTGACATAAAGCTTGCCATCTAAGTAACCTAGCATTTTCAGGTTTTGATGCTATGTTATTTCTTAGGAAAGCTTTAACCTGTGTATTATCAACTTTTAAAGTGAATTTCTTTGCTAATAAAAATAAAGGCCATTTTTTAAAAGCCTTTACTACTGCAAAGAATTCCTTCTCGTTGATATGCCATCTGATGGCCTCATTTTCTGAGAATAAACCACTACAATATCTGCAAGGTTCTTCTCCATAAGGAGTGATCTTCATGAGGACTGCTGCCCACCAATGATCACTCGCATCTGTATAGAGGACCAGATCATCCTCATCCTGTGGAATAGAAAGCTTTGGGAGATCTTTACATTCTTCTTTTAGCTTTTTCATTCCCTGTCGATGTTCTTCCGTCCATATAAACGGAACATCTTTCTTTAGTAGATTACTAAAGACCTTCCTGTGTTTCGCAAGATCTTTGATAAACATTCCTGCGAAATTAACAACTCCCAGAAAACTCTGAAGTTGTTTCTTCTCTTTTAATGTTTCTGGAAAATCCTGGACCTTCTGCACAATATGATCTTGCAAAGTTATTCCAGACTCATCGATCTCTATTTCCAAAAACTCCATTTTTTGGGTTGCAATTACTGCCTTCTTCTCTGAAAGCACTAATCCTTCTTTATAACAAACATCTGCAAATAAATCAAGATGTTTGATATGTTCATCCATATCTTTTGATGTTATAAGTATATCATCAATATAGACAAACATAAAAGAAAAATAATCTTTAAAAAGATTATCCATCTTTCTCTGGAAAATCTGGGGAGCATTAGCTAACCCCATTGGCATTACGTTCCAAACGAAATGCCCCTGTGGTGTTGAGAAAGCTGTAAGTTTTTTGCTTTCTTCCTCCATGCGAATCTGGTAGAAACCTGACTTGCAATCAAACTTTGAGAAGACCTTAGCATTGCGTATGCAGTTAATAAGGTGATCTCTACTTGGAATAAAATATCCATCAAACTCTAGAATATCATTAATCCCTTTGTAATTAATGACAAGTCTAGGTTTACCTCGCTTGATCTCACCATGATTCCTTACCAGAAACCCAGGGCTACTGTAAGGTGAACTAGCAGGCTCGATCAACTTCATATCAAGATGTTCCTTGATAATAATTCTCATATCCTTCTGATCAATCAAGTTCATCAGGATAGGTCTGAATCTCACGAACTCATGCACCCTTTCCGGCTTCACCTTTAAGGTTGCTTTGAGTTGGTTCTTTTCCCACCAAGCCAAAGGATTCTCATTGTAGCATCTCGAGATCTTCCTTTTGACATCGGCAAGGGACACCTGCATTTCAACCCTAATTTCTTTGTTAGAAATCAAAGCTGCTTTAAGGATCTGGATTTCCTCCTCTTGAAGATCATCCTCCCGGATGCAGCTAAGCACTGCTTCGCTAAATCTTCTTTGATCCTTCATCTTTGGATGACGAAGTTTGCCTTCATCATTCATATCACCACGCTTGCTGCGAAAGGCTACGGGAATCTGTCGATTAAACGCCTTCCTCAGTCTCTGAACAATGATTTTATGCTCACAATTGGTTGTGAACACTAATCTTCTTCGCTCATTGTCCTGCGTGTATCGTTTGAACATCTGTAGGAAATTATTTCCTAGCAGAATATCAGCTCCCGTATCATGAAAATACATCGGTGGAGTTTTAACCTTATACCAAGGTGTTTGTCCCGCTCCTCCAATTAATATTTCCACTTCTTTTACTCCTTTGGATAGGAGTAAAACTCTTTTAGAGAAATCTCGGCCAGCAATTTGAGGTAAAATATCCTCAACTTCTTTTGGGAAAATTCCCCTTCTTGCTGTGCATATGCCTGCACCTGAATCAATATAGGCCGAGAAGTACTTTGCCTTATATTTTTCATATAACACTCCCACTGGAATGTATATCGAGAAAGGACTTGTCATACGATTAGGAGTCGTCTTTCTTCTATCGTAATCATCATCCCTTGGTCCATCGGTTTCCAGGGCTTGAATCTTTCCAAAAAATCCCGCCCTAGAATCAGAACATCTTCTCGTCCTGCTCTGCCTTTAACCTCTACCATAAAACCCCCTAGGTCAAGGGTTCCATTGTAATGGTTAACCTCCGGCTGCTGGAGGTAATATAAGACACTACATGGAAAGTTATTTTCCCATCTTGTAGCATCAAATCTGGTTGTCATCCCTCTCCATCCCTCTGGACATTTCAGATTGACTGAAACTTGAGGATTCCCTGGGAATTGGGGCTGACTTTCTTGGATAAGTTTCCTCCCAAAGGGTTGAGATATAATTCTATCTCCTTGGAAGGATAATCTTCATGAGCTTATCTTAAGACTTTGATCATGTCTTATGACTGGCCTCTCTTGAATTCGAATGTTGACCTCCCTCCTTTGTGGAATCTCCATTCTATCGGGACCAATTGCTGTAGTCACCTTCTTGAAGATATCAGGTATTTCGATAAAAGGCTTTCCCAAGAATAACTCCGTATGATGGGAGTTGGAAAGTGCATACGAAATCTGATATGTTATCGAATAAGGTGTATTCCCCTCATCCAATAACTCCTTCCTCTTGAAGTCTTGATATAGCGTCAGAGCTTTACTGAAACCCGAGTCGTTGAGATTGTATGCAATCTTAGGATATACAATCCCCACAACTTGGCCTGCACAAAGATTCCCCGTGATGGTTCCCATCACCGAATCTTGTAGGTTTCTGATTCTCCTATCACATATGGCTATGTCGATTGGAGCATCAATTCCTGTGAACATCGTGGATTTGAGAACCAGTTGAATTGCCCCCGATATGAATCCATCTCATCTTTTCGGCAATTTCTGGTTTAAGTTTCTCCAAATCCTCACGTATGTCGCTTGCTGGAATCAATTGCATCTCCACTTGATTCCCCGTAAACTCGATCGGAAGCGACATCTCTCGTCTAGTGATTCCGTAGACGATATGATGTTTCCTTCTTCCCAAACTGAAATTCCTTAGAACTTCGTCTATGTTGCTGGCATTAAAACCTTGATACTTCTGAATGTTCAAGGTTTTCTTCATGATTTTGTCGATCAGGTTTGGCGAGATCATCGTTCGACTGGAAAATCCAGTTCGATCCTCTTTCTCCTGATGACAAGACTCAGCTTCAGTCTGAAGATTCTGTAGATCCATCCGAATCTCCATCACTACTAAGAATCTCTTCTTGCTCATATATACTCTCATCTGAGGGTATATCTTCAAACTGGTACACTTGAACCAATTCTTGGTAGTATATGGCATCTTCGATGTCTGGAGTAGACTCGAACCTTCGCATGCCTCTCTGCTCGTTATCGGGGCAATTTGTTGAAATATGCCCCTTGGCTCCGCAGGTCCAGCAATTATAGTCTTTAAAACTTTCATTAGCTCTGGTATGAGCTTTTCTAAAAGTTTTCTTTGCTGGAGTTCTTGAACTGGATCCTTGGAACGAACCCCTGCTTCTGGCTGGTCCGCTTCTTTGTCCAGTTTTGTATGATCTAGCCTTCTGTCTAGACCACATCGTCCTTGGCTTCCAAGATCTTCCTCTTGGATTTCTTTCTTTGGAATAGGGTTGGTACCTATTCTTTCGTCTTTTTGTTATTGATGGCTCGCCTCCAATAACAACTGGAAGATCATTATCTTCACAGTTTAGGTGAGCTGCTTTGTTGATTCTTCGCAGCTTCTTCAGATTTTTCTGAGCAGTGGCTTGTTGACACCACTCTGAAAGCTTTTGATGTACATAAGACATCCTCTTGGCGATGCTATCACTGCCCTTGGGGATATAATCTCTTATCATCATTTCCTTCCATGGGCTTGGAAATTTCAAGAAGAAAATTTCCTTAGCAATCGTCTCATCAGCTTTTGACTGATGCTAGTAAATGGTAAAGAGCTGAAGAAATTTATTGAGCGCCTTTGGATCCAAGACTGTAAGTCTTAGATTATACAATGCCAATAAATACTTTCTTCTTTTCTCTCTATCGAATCCCTCGTAATATCCTTCTCCGATGAAATGGTCTTTGAAGAGGACACTCATTCTTTGGATAATCTACGAGTAGGATTCCACCTCGAAGCATTGATTTCTTACTTCGAGGTGTAATCCTTCCCAGACGATTTTTACTACGCCTGCGAGACTGGTTTCAAGAATCTTAACCAATCCTTCTTTGTTAACGTCGAGAGTAGCTGCTGCAATCCGCATTGCTCCTCCCCACTCGTCGATCACTGATTCTCGATCTTTGAAACTGACCTCATCAAGATCAAGCATTACGCCATATGGATGGATGGGATCCAGGGTAGCCTTTCCAACCGGTGAATCTTGGATTCGGGGTTGTCGTCTCCTTCTGGTTCTCTCCATCAGTATGGCCTCGTCTGGTACCGTCGAGGTATATGATGGTCCAGCATGGAAATCACGAGCTTCTCTCATGACTTCTTCAGGTGGTGGTGGTACTTGCTGATTTAATGGTACGGCAGCATGTCCCTCCATGGTGTGTGCCACCTGTTGTTGGTTCATCTTGAGATCAACCACCTTCATGTTAGCAAAAGATTCTGCTAACTCTTGTAGATCTTCAAGTCCGATTCTTTCAAGGTTACTCATGATTTTTCACCTTGAAATAATCGTACATATCTTTCCACTTGAGGATCTTTTCCTTTATCCTTCACGGGTAGAGGATATTTTGGCCCTTCGGGGAATAGCATCCGGTTCCTTCTTTCGGGAAGAGATCTGTTCTCCAATCGGCCAACTCGACTTTGAATATCTTGCAAGATGGTTAGGATCTCATCTTGTTGACTTGATATTCTTTTTATCTCCTGGGGTACATTACTTAGGCGGTTGCCATAATTTTGTACCGTCTTCTGGATCTCCCTTAAATCGACGGAGAATTTTGATATATCGGGGTCGATTTCTCGGAAGACTGGAGTAAAATCCCTCCTGTCTTGACTCATTAGAAATGGGTTGAATGTCCCATTTCCATTTGTTGGTGTACCTCTCCTTGAAGTAAGAGGTTGGCCACCTGTAGATCTTGGTATCTACTCATCATGGAGAGGATACTCGATTTCTCGGTGGTAGATAAAGGACCGTGAGTCCCTTCATCTAACTTGTTGGACCAAAAGAGATATTTCTCTTGGTGTTGTCTGTCCATAATCTCCAATAGTTGGAGAAAATTCCTGTAACTAAAGCATCTCGGACAAGCGTCCGGATCCATATTTTCTCTTGGAGTCTCCTCCGTTAGGAAATAATTAAATGCAATAAATAAATATAATTCCTTAATAAACCCAGGGCTCTGATACCATTTTCGAAGCGCTGTATAATGCCAAGATTTTAACTTAAAACATGCAAATAAATGATCAACATGTTCTAATTTCAATAAGTAATATGCTCAAATATGTTTATAAAAACCTGGTCGTAAAAACCAAAAATCCGGTCGTCAAAACCCGGCCACTATTCCAAAACCCGGTCACTATTCATCAAAACCCGGTCACTATTCATCGACCAGATTTTGATATAAAATGAAAACCTTCCGAATTTTTAATTTTTTATTACCATCTTAAATTATTTTGAGCATCTTACTAATTGAAATCATTTTGAAATACTAATTATAATGAACCATATATATAATAGAGAAATTTGTCCTTAATTAAGCATTTTAATCATGGGCAAAATAGTCTTTTTGGGCACTTTTCATAGACTTTTACAAAAGAGGGCACTTCTCATTCATATGTTATAGAAGAGGGCATATTTCATAAATAACTCATATGTTATTATATAGTAGTAGTATTTTATATTACATAAATTAAATACACAATATGTAATAAATGTAAATATAACAAGCAATGCATTTTATGGACTAGGGTGCATTTGGTAGAAGATATAAGATGAAGGAAGATAAAAAAAATATGGATTATTAGTGTGAATAGTATAGTGAATGTTAGTGTGAATAATGTTTAATAACTCGTTTGGTATCTACTTTTTAAAAGCAGATAATATTAATCACTACAAAAATGTTGAGTATATGTAACAAATTGTGTGAGAAATTTTTTGTTTTGTTACATTTGCATATCATATGTGAGTATGTATTCTCACATTAATCCTCAAAATTCATATCTAATGTGATAAAATCATATTTTCCTTGCACTATACTATATGTGAGAACCCTAATATGACAAGTCTGTAACGAAATCTATTTCCTCACATATGATCCTGTGTAACGACATAATAGTTTTTTGTGACGAAAAAATTTATGGCAAATAATCATCTTTTTTTGTAGTGATATAATTTCCTCACATATGATATGCAAATGTAACAAAATTTATTTTCTTTACATAAATTTGTTACGTATACTCAATCTTTTTATAGTGAATATTGTGTTGGGTAGATATTATTATTGGGTTGGATAAATTACTATTACGTTTGGTAGATGAGATGAATACACAAGATTATTTAATACATTGTTTGGTAGGAACCTTCATTCTGGCAGATTATTAATCCCCAATTTCGATAGTGTAGGTCACATTCGCGCGGGGAAAAAAAATCATTTCGCTCCCAATTTAAGAACGATAGAAACTTCGAATTATTGAACGATTCGACCAATTCGGAAGCCAGAAATCCACCAATTTTGCTGAAATCAGATGGCATCGACAGAAGAAGGTAGCATTTCAGATTTTTGTTCGGTTGAATTTTTATTTTGGTATTTGAGTTTTTTTTGTTTGTAATATTTTGATAGGGGTTCCAATTTGAAGCATAAATATTTCGTTATTTTGCTGTCTATGATTCATTATTGACTCAAACTGATGGATGTTTGTTGAAAAGTGAAATAACCTGCTTCAATATTGCAAGTCGTTCAATTTGGGTTTTGGTACGAAAGTTTGTATGTCATATTGACGGATAAGTTTTTCGTTACCTGTAAAGACAAAGTGAAATCACCTGCTTTAGTACTGCATTCTTAATTTTTGGCTTCAGTCATGTATATATGAAAGTTACAGCTGTAGTTAAAATTAAATCCATGCTCTGTAACGATTTTTGGCTTCAGTTCTGTCTATATGAAAGTTACTGTTTAGCCCATTTTCGGTCTCGTTTCTCTCGTATTTTGGTTCTTAATATCTTATTTTTAATTGCTTCTCATACTCTTTGTTCTAGTTTATCTTCTCGTTCCCATATTTGATATTGTAGGTCGGGAGTCAAGACAAAATAGAAGTTTGTAAGCATTGAAACGAGAAACGGAAACTGAAGTGCAAAAAAATATGAAGTGAAGACAGTGCGTGGGGGTAGTGATCACTACCCTCCTAGTGATCATTAGGGCACCCAGGCTGAACGCGGGGGTAGCGAGCGCTACACCCCTAGCGGTCGCTGGCCATCAAAGAGGGAGCAAACAGAGAGGGGGCCTAGCGACCGCTACCCCCTAGCGGCCGCTAGCCCCCTCAGCTCGTTCCAAGACAGAGAGCTAGGGTAGCGAGCGCTACCCTGACAGAGATTCTTCTCCTATTTAAATCTCCACACGTGATTTTTCAAATCATCTTACATTCTACCATTCTAGGGTTTTAAACCACGAGAGAAAACACAATAGTCTAGATTTCCATTTGATAGTTCGTTTTGTAATTTCAATTTGTGGATTCGTTCGTGATTCAAACCCGCAGATCGTTTAATGCATTGTTTCCTTTTTAATTAGTGAGTTATTATTGTTTTATGTTTTCCTTTCTTCTTGCTCTTTTCTTCATTAATTTCCAATTCGTACTTTCAAATCTATCGATCATGTTAATTAATCAATTCAAGACATGTTTCGATTTATTTCCTTTAATTATTCGTTCTTAGACTTAGGATTTAATTGCTTTCTTAATTCTCGCCTAGATAATTCGTTTCTCCATTTCTTTAATTTCATTCTCCTAGTTAATTAATTAATTTAGTTAATAATCATTCAAACCCCATTTATTTAATTGCTTTCTTGTTGAACAACGTAGATGACGCCCTGTTTAGCCTTCCTTGAGAATACGACTAGAGTCAACTTATTAATCTAAAATGATCTCGTCCTTTTGCGAGTAACTTAATAAAATAAGTTGAAACAGTTACAACTGCACTTAATTTTTTGCTTCAATTCCGTAACGATTATGCATGCTCCCATGAAAAATCTTGGCTAGAATCTGCATATTGACTTTGCCTAGCTGAATATTATTCTACCTTTGGTATCCTTCCACATTAATTTGCCTACCTGAAAGAGACCTGTTCATTCAGTTTGCCTACCATCTACCACATTGATATTCGGTTTCATTTACACACACTATGTACATTATGTATTTGGTAATGAACTCATTCAATCAATCATTGAATTAGGGTACTTAACATTCATTTTATGACAATTTCATTTGTAACACTTTAGGTACTTGTGATGCCATTAGCGGAAATGGTAAACGACTTGAAAAAGGCCGAAGAGTTTGGATAGCTAAGGAAGATGAGACCTTGCTAGTTGCTATGAAAGAATTGGTCACCCTAGGCTAGAAATCCGACAATAGATTCAGGGCAGGCTATCTAAAAAAGTTGGAGGAAAGCTTCAAGAAAAAAATGTTTGGGACCGACTTGAAGAGTAGTCCTCATATGCATTCCAAACTTTCTATTGGAAGAAGAACTGCAACTCATTGTGTACGATTCTCAGTCAGAGTGGCGTTGGATTTAATGCGAATGACAATTACACTGTGGATTGTGACGACTCTCTTTGGGATAGCATAACTAAGGTATTAACTAGATTTGGTGTGTGAGTAATATAATGTCGTTTTAATATTCTGTATTGACCTTTCAATTTGTCACATTTATGTACTAGTTGATTTGCTATAATTATTCTTATTTTGTAATTGTCATTACAGATTAATGCTAATGCTAATGCTAAACGAATCCACAAAAAAAGTAAGTCAATGTACGAGGATTGGAAAAAAAATCTTTGGCAAAGATAGATCCAACGGAGAAGGTGCCTTCGGTGTGTACGAAGCCATTAATCAATTGGAACAAGACTATGCTTATGTGGATACATTCCAGGGGATTACCATGTGGATATGAAAGACATATTATCCGGAGATGGTGCATCCAACAGCTCGTGTCATCATGAGGAAAGAAATATCCCCTCAACTCCTTCGGCATCCAAAGGTAAAGGACATAAACGAAAGATATTAGATGATATTGACAAAGTTTGTGCAATGATTGAAGGAATGAGTCGCAATGCAAACTCCCGAATGTAGACTATTGTTTCTCGCTTAGGTCACGAGCATGTCTTAGGCAAAGATCGGATGGAGATCTTTGATAAACTTCCAAATTTAGAAGGATTTACTATGAGTGACAAGCTTAATGTTTGTGAACTATTAGTTGAAAACGATAGGAAGCTTGAGCTTTTCTTAGAACTACCTGAAGAAGAGAATGTAGAATATGTACTTCGTATCCTAGGTGCAAACTAATCTGCGTGGCAAGTTTTTTTGATGGTACTCATTAGTTCTTTTGTTTATCCGTAGCCGAAGCACAACAATCAACTTATGTATTGTTTTTGGATCTTTAATTTTGATACTTTCTGTTTGTTTTGGATCTGTAATGATGATAATTATTGGTACTGCTTCTTTTGGATCTGTAATGTTCATACTTATTGGTACTTATTCGATTACAATGTTACTATTTTATATATAATGTTACTATAATTATTCTTAAATTAAGCTTTGATATATATATATATATATATATATATATATATATTACAATAGTTTTTTGAATATTTTTTACAATAGATTACTTCTTGGCATAGTTACTGTAATGTTTCTCTTGTCATATTTTTTTTATATTTTTATCGATTGATTGTGATTTATGGAGAAAAAAAAGACCTCAAATTAAAACATATAATATGGTTTCAACGACAAACACACGTACTACAATTATAGTAAAGATGACAAACAAACATACATGAATTAAAACTTAAAGCAACAATGATTGGAAGTTATATTCCTGTTTCAGTTCAAGGAGCACGCGAGATGTGTGTTGGAATATTATTGGTAACAATAACAGCATCAATGAGGTGTTCCTTTGCCAGTTTCTTCTGCCTGCCAGAGACAACTCCCCCTAAATCCTTCACGTGGAGCTTCTCATCAAACAACATTGAATAGAACAGAATTTGAGCAGGATCCTTCTCAAATTTCTCTCCTTCAAGGTCAAGCGAGACCTGACTTGTAATAATCCCGAATTTTAAACCTGGAAATCCAATAGGGAGACCATATGAGTTGGTCCTTTCAGCATGTTCTTGGACAGAATCCACCACCATTACTCCAAAGTTAATAGGAATACCTTTTTCTATCCGATAAAGCAGCATAAAGATTCCAACACTTGTTGTAGATCGATGAGTAAATGGAATCCAATTATGCACAACAATTTTGTGCAAAAATCCTATACTTCAAAGGTAACTTGGTTGCGGGAATGCCTTCACCAACCCATGACCGCATCACTCCTCCGGTTAGTTCCATCGCAACCACATCGAGGCTCACAGAAGCTTCTGGATAAACATCTATGGGTCTCCTTAGGTACTCATTGACAATAGTAGGTGAGAATTCAAAGTACTTTCCATGAATGAATGCCTTAAACAAATCAGGGGATGAGGTATCAAACATAGACTTATCCAAATTAGTGTAAAATTCCAGAACCGCATTCTTCACATATCGACGTACATGTATCACAGACTGTCTCGTGTTCACCTTGTGAAGAATTTTCAGCAAACCAATACGAGTAATACTACCTATGTTCACAGGCCTATCCTCCACAAATTTCTTCTGCCTATTGATCTCCCAGAACTACTTGTGGTGATCATCTCTAATAATAGGAGAATAAACAATATGCACCTTTACCCCTTTTGGGTTGAGCCACACTACCTTCATGACTACTTTGCTCCTCAAAAGCAGCGTCAGATGGTGGAGAGGGGGATCTTTGAACCTTCCTATTCTTTCATTTGGCCTTCTTTGTCTTCACAGCCTTGGCTGCCTTCGCCTTCGCCTTCACCAGTTGGCTGCAGGTCATACGAACATTGGGTTGCACTCCCCCTCGCTTGGGGTAAGGCTTCCTGTGAGGGTCAGTGCGAACAACTCGCTGAATTTCAACAAATGGAGAGGAATCAGAATCAGGAACTTCCTATTTGGTTGAGCTTTAGCTTTTGCAGCCCATACAGCCTCTCGAATGTGCGCAAATTTGACAGCAAGCGGCTCCCCTTCAGTATTTGCAGTGGCAAGGGACATCTCCTTCTCTGGTGAAGGTGAGAGAAATTTCTTAGATGAGAAATAGGAGTATACCACCAATTTTCTCTTCCCGCGAGAGACGTAATTAGACATCAGAGGTCTGGAATGTGGGGAATCAGAAAACGAAGCTTGAGAGTAGCGCGAGAATGATCGATCGGACGCCATGGATAACAAGCTTCAGGAATTGGGTTACAGAGTGAAATACACAAGTGTGGAAGCAATGAAAATAAAATGAATGAAGATGAGAACCTCCCACTATGAATCACAAAGTTTGAAATTCAAACTGCACATATTGAGTAACCTCTGCAACTTCCACCTTTTCAAATTTAAATAATGATAATCGCCGACTACCGATGATGTGACGTTAGTTGTCAGAAATAGAAACCCCATGCGCGTCATGCACACGCGCGCGTGTATCTCGTGAATACCCATGCAGAACTGTTCATCTCACCAGTATTGTAAACAGATATACGCCACCATAAAAAAAGAAAACCAGATAATCCAACATCCGAAATAAAGAAAACTAGAAACAAATCAACGAAAAAAAACTCTATATAGTCCATTGAACAGATCACCAATGGACACCGGATGGGGTGAGAAAAATCAGGCGTTGCAAATCCCTAAGGATTTCCTTAGGAACTCAAACCCCTCACCGTCAAGACTCTGTGTCAGAATATCTGCAAGTTGATTTGTATTAGACACATGTTCAATCTCAAGAATACTTTCTTCCACGAGCTCACGTATGAAATGATAAAGAATATCAATGTGCTTCGTCCGCGAGTGGTTCACTAGGTTCTTGGATAGATCAATAGCACCTTTGTTGTCCACCAATAACTTGAATTTTATTGTATCATACACATAATCATTCACCATGCGCGTCATCCAAATTAACTGCGTGCATACGGTGGCTGCGGTAATGTACTCCGCTTCGGTGGAGGATAATGATATGTTATTCTACTTCTTGCTATGCCACGAAATCAGATTGTCACCAAGGTAGAAACATCCACCCGATGTACTCTTATGATCATCAAGATTTACAACCCAATCGGCATCGCTATAACCAAGAAGATTCATAGAACTTCCATTAGCAAACCACAAACAAAGTTTCTAGTACCTTTGATATATTTGATGATGCCTTTGACCGCCTTCAAGTGATTCTCCTTGGGATTTTCTTGAAATCTGGAACAGATTCCAACACTATAGCTTAGACCTGGTCTGGTTGCCGTGAGATAGAGTAGGCTACCTATTATGCTTCGGTACGAGCTTTGATCAACTGGAACACCTTCTTCATCAGAGGTCAGTTTCACGGTGGTTCCCAGTGGTGTTCACCTAGTATCAAGGCCAAACTTCTTGACAAGATTCTCAGCATATTTGTGTTGAGATACGAATATATCTCCCTCCATTTGAGTGACCTGAAGCCCAAGGAAGTAATTTAGCTTCCCAAACATACTCATTGAAAATTGTTCTGACATATGAGCCACAAATTCGAAGACTAGTGCTTTGGACTTGGATCCAAATACTATATCGTCCACATAGATTTGGACTAGAAGTATGTCCTTATTCTCCCTTTTGATGAAGAGCGTCTTGTCAGCATTGCCTATGAAATATCCATTGGATAGCAAGAATTTTGATAGAGTATTATATCATGCTCTTGATGCTTGTTTGAGCCCATATAATGCCTTCCTTAATGTATACCCATGATTGGGAAATTTTGGATCCTCAAATCCCTTTGGTTTCCTGACGTAGACTTCCTCCATAAGGTCTCCATTAAGAAAATGGCTTTGAACATCTATTTGATACAATTGAAAGCTCATAGCGCAAGACATTCCAATAAGGAACCTGACTGCTTCCAAGCGGGTTACTGGAGCGAATGTTTCTCCGTAGTCTATTCCTTCTTCTTGCGTATATTCCTGAGCCACCAAGCGAGCTTTATTTCTAGTGATATTTCCATGCTCATCAGTCTTGTTCTTGAAAATCCACTTGGTTCCAATGATGTTGGCGTACTCGGGTAGGGGAGTCAGGTACCACACGTTGCATCTTTCAAACTGCAACAGTTCTTGTTGCATAACAACTATCTAATTCTCAACCTTGAATGCCTGTGAAACATTCTTGGGTTCCACCTTGGATACATAGCATACTTTGGCAATATAGGATGTCAGCTTCTTGAAGTCAAGCTGGACTCCTCTGGTTCTCATCCCTTTATATGCAAATTTCCAGTGATGTCTGATTGAGTATGATTCTTGGAAACTCTGCTCTCCCGAGGATGGTTGTTCTCATGAACATCTTCATTGCACAAGTCTTCTGCTTTAATCTCCATCTTCATTGGGTTAGGTTCTGCAGGATTAGTGACAGTGTCAGCAACTGGATCCTCGTTCTCTTCTTCGTTGGTTCTGCATTCCTCTTCGTCAAACTTGACATTGATAGACTCCAAGATTTTCTTAGAGTTTTTGATGTAGACATGAAACGCCCTATTGTTCTTAGAGTATCCCAGAAAGATCCATTTCATTCCTTTATCATCGAACTTCTTCTTCTGCTCCCTGTCATTCAGAATGTAGCACCTGGATCCAAATATATGCAGATGCTTGATGGATGGCTTTCTTTCTTTCCAGATCTCGTAGGGCGTGGTCTTCGTTTTGGGTTTGAGATATACCCTATTGCAGATGTAGCAAGCAGTGCTAAGTGCCTCTGCCCAAAACTTTGTCTCAATATTCTTGGCTTTCATCATCGTACAAGCCATCTCTTGCAACATCATGTTCTTTCTTTCAACAACTCCATTTTGCTGTGGAGTTTTAAGGGCTGAAAACTCATGTGAGATGCATTTGTCAGCGCAGAACTGCTGGAAGTCAGCATTCTCATATTCCTTGCCATGATCAGTCCTGATCCGCTTGACTTTGCCTTCTCTCTCAACTTCCAGTCTCCGACACAGTGTCTAAAAGACTCCAAACGCTTCCGATTTCTCTCTAATGAACTCAACCCATGTGTAACGAGAGAAATCATCAACACATACAAAAACATACCTCTTTCTTCCCAAACTTTCAGTTGTGCATAGGACCCATAAATCCATGTGAAGAAGATCCAACACCTTGATCGTAGTGATTTTCTACACCCTTTTGTGTGGTTCATGCGTCTGCTTCCCAAGCTGGCAGGGTTCACAAAGTCGCACATCATCTCTAGAAATCTCCATTGATCATTTGATGGCTTCACTAGTGAACAATTTGTGCATATTCCGATAATTGGTGTGACCTAATCGTTGATGCCAGAGTTCTGCCGTTGAGGTACATACCAGGTGACAAGTTTCGGAATGTGTCACAAGATAGCAGTTGTTTCTGGACCTCTTTCCAACCATAAAATCATTTCCTTGTTTTAGGATAACACGCTTTTCTTGATCAAACTTGACATCTAATCCCTCGTCGCACAGTTGACTTATGCTGATAAGGTTGGCCACCAGGTTTTCAACCAGCAACACATTAATAAGGACTGGCATACCAGGCGTGTTTAGGGTACCTGATCCAAGAACTTTCGACTGGACTCCATTGCCATAAGTTACACAATCATTATGTCAGAGAGATAGGTTCTTCAGAAAGTTTCTATTCCCGATCATATGCCTAGAGCAGCCACTATCGATATACCAGAGGTTGTACATATTCAACCCATTGCACGAGTAGACAACATAACAGTTGTGGCTCCTTCTCGAGTTACGTTTTTTGTAGCTATTGTTGCCATGTCGGCATCGGTCCCTGATGTAGAAGTGATAGTGGGGATGAATGCTTCCAGGCGTGCCGCAATAGTGACATATTGGTATGAACTTCTTAGTTTTGATTCGTCTTTGAGTAGATCGAACAGGCCGCCAATGGCTTTCTCCTTGCTAGTTGTGCCTGCTCCTTTGTCTGGAATAAACAAAGTTGTCTTGATGTATGTTAGCTTGTGAGACAGGACGCCAGCGCTATTCCTTAGGTCGGTTACGTCTTTGTCCTTGCTTTGAGCTCTCAGGTACGTCCTCCTGGATAACTGGAAGTTTTCCTTTGGGGACCCATTGTACTCCCTTGAATCCAACATCTGCCTTATTGTTGCTTGATGTTTTCTGGTCCAATACTTCTTCGAGTTTTGAGGTACCTTGCATCATCTCGCTAAGCTTTTGTTGATGATCATATTTGTCTTGGAGTATCCTATGATCATCTTCCTTCTTGCAAAGCTCACGTTGCAGAGAATGAACTTGATTTATCAGATCTTCCTTCTCATTGGCAAGCAGTTGAATCTTGTTGGTAAGCTCTTTGTTGATCCCAGCAATCTCGGTGCACTTATCATGTAGCTCATAAAACCCTTCAGATAGATCGAGTTCCTCATCATCTAGGAGATCACCTTGATCTGATTCTCCTATGGCAAATGGATCATTATCTTCTTTCTTCTTGCTTGCTTCGTTGGTGTTGGCCGTTTGTGCAAGAAAGTCATCATTCTCGTCAGCTTCACTTTCCTCCATGTCTTCATCAATTTGTGTCACCATGTTGACTTGATGTGAATCCTTGAGATTTGCACAGTCAGTTTGAATATGGCCAATACCTCCACACTCATAGCATCGTGGTCTTCTTCTAGTTCCACCGCTCTTAGGAGAATTATTGCCTTTAGGACTAGATGAAGTACCGTTAAACTTCTTTGCCTTTCTATGATCAGCTTTCTGGGCAAACTTGTTGAATTTGCTAACAGCCAAGGCCAAGGACTCCATCATCTGTTGGTATTCTTCTGAGCCTATTTCTGAGTCAGGTTTCTCAGACTGTGCCTTGAAGGCGATGGACTTCTTGCCTTCTGCCTTGTTGCTCCTCATTCCCATCTCGTAAGTTCTGTGGCCATCATTTGTTCCAGGTCCCGTGCTTCATCGATGGCGGTGACCTTTGTGTCAAATCTTTCGGGCAGAGATCGTAGAATATTCTTGACCAGTCTCGTTTCAGAGATTTTCTCTCCAAGCGCAAAGCATTCATTGTACAAGGCTAGTAATTTTGAATGGAACTCACCAATGGTTTCATCTTCTTCCATCTTCAGTAGCTCGAACTGTGTCGCAAGTTGCTACAGCCTTTATTTCTTGACCCTTACGTTTCATTCATACGTATTTTCAAGAATATTCCATGCTTCCTTGGCAAATTCGCAGGTAGATATGATGGAAAAAACCTCCATATTGACTGCTCCTTGGATTGCGTTCAGCGCCTTTTGATTAATTCCAGAAGCTATCATATCTTTGGTCGTCCATAGGTCACGAGCCTTGGTATTTCCTTTAGCAGGTGGAGTCTATCCCATGACAACTAAACTCCATGCAGCTTCATCCGATGAACATATGAATGAAATCATACGCACTTTCCAATATCCATAGTTATTTCCATCAAGAACTGGAGCTCGCGTAGTAGCAGTAGCCTCCTTCGTGAGTCACATTGAGTGTAAAACAACACGAACGTGGAATAAGCCTTCCTCAGGATCAAACACCAGTAAAGTAGGTGACCTGCTCTGGTACCAATTGAAATTGCTTATCCCAATACGCTTATTTTTACGTGAGACAGATTATGAGACTAGTCACACACACAATGACAAATAAGCGAACACAAAGAATTGGTAACCCAGTTCGGTGCTCAACACCTACGTCTGAGGAGCCACGCCCAAGGGATCAATTCACTATTCAAGAACCTCGAGTTACAAATGACCTTTTACTCTCTAAGGACTCCCCCACGCCTTAAGAAACCTCTAACTCTCCAACGCTCTTCTCCTAGTAATTGAAGTTAGCCTCTCACTAGACTAACCAACCCTAGTACCCGCAAGTCCCTAGGATTACCCATTTGAGTTTATAAATCACTCAGGTACAATAACACTCAATCCAACTCTCAACCTCACATCGATCGTCGGGGAAAACGTCGATCGCCGGGGAATGTGTATAGGATGAATAACGATCCTTCCTTCAAATGCTCAACTCAATATCAATATGTAGAAGGTACCGCTGGGGCATTCAACAAACTCTTTATATAGGTTCAAGAGTAAGCCCTAACAAACTTGTTTTGTGTGGATATGGTATCTTGATTATCTCATACATGGTATCTTGAATAAATCTTCCCTTGTGATCCTTTCCTTATAAGAGAACATGAAAAATCTCCTTGTAAGATCGCACACGCCATGCCAAATAAAATACACAGTAAATATGAAAATTTCCTTCCATGCACAGATTCACTTGGCTGTCAAGTCAGAGACAATTCGTTCGATAGTAAACACGTCAGGTCTGAGAAGCTGTCTCAAATAGTTTTCTAATATAAATTAGACAACACTCCATACACTCACACTAGCAATCACAAAATAAAATATAATATTATTACCAAAATAAAATCTTTACAAATCATATATAAACAGTGTAACATTTTCTTTCATTTCAAATGGATTATCATCATCTCTGTCCAAATTAATAATGCATTTTAGCTGTATCATAGTACAATATAGCATAATTTGTAGTGCACAGGAGTAAGTAATGGGTATAGTGCATATCACCAAAAGAATAAATACATTGCCATGTGTTATAATGCATTTAGTTGTCTTTCTTAATGCATTACAAAAATGATATAATAAATAGAATGTATAATGCACAAAAAATATTTAAATAGTACATATTGTGTGTACAATGAAAACAGTTAAACAACGTTATTTGATTTTCTAAACATTTTGTTAACGTGGACAATTCTGAATTCCACGTTAACACTCCATTGAAGTTTTCCCAAATTCAAACAAAAAAAATACATTTTCGTAATGCAATTCATACATAAAAAATACTTTTCGTAGTTCAATGTATTAGTTTATACCAAACCATGTATAAATATATCTCATAAAATTAGGAAGGAAAATAACCCAAATAACTTTGTTTATGTACAGTAAGAGGTTTAATTTGTTGAGTTTATTTTATATTTTGGGATTTTATAAATTTTTGAACCTTTTATTGGATTCATCTATGGGTGGCTATATATTTATTTTTTGGGTTTACTGCTTGTTCAGCTACTTCCTTAAGTCAATGCCATTTATTTAACGAAGATGATTATAACGAGCCTGCCTGCGTATTCAATGCCCGCATCATCTTTAAATATATACAAATAATCCAAAACATGAAATAAATAAATTTTATAACACAAAACCCTTTGACAAGAAAACTTGGTCCTTGTATCGTGTGCCATGTGCCAACAGCACAATTTTCTCCCTTTCCCAGTTCACACACAGACAAAAGAAACCTATATAAAATACAGCCAATGCTAACCACATATTCATTCATTCATATCCAAATATCACACAAAAAAAAATGGACTTGAACATCATCTTCTCACCCTCACTCATTATCTCCATACTTGTCCCGCTTTCTCTCTTCATCTTCATCTTCACCAAACTCACAACCATATCTAAAACCCCTTCTCCTTCCAATTCAACCAAGCTACCAAAATCATATCCCATCATTGGATCATTCTTCACACTCTTGAAGAACAAAGATAGGTTCGTGCAATGGTCGTCGGAGATCGTCACGTCCACCCCCAACCTAACCGTCACCATCCACCGCAGCCTCGGCCGGTGGTTTGTTTTCACAGCCAACCCCTCCAATGTGCAACATATGCTCAAAAACAACTTCAACAACTACGAGAAGGGAGACTTCTTCAAAGTGATTTTGAAAGATTTTCTTGGCGATGGCATCTTCAACTCCGATGGCCAGACATGGAAGTTCCAGAGGCAGGTCGCCAGCCACGAGTTCAACACCAAATCACTCCGTAAATTTGTCGAGACCGTTGTCGATTCCGAGCTCTCTGATCGCCTCATTCCTATATTAAAGAAAGCTGCAAAAGAAAAAACTGTGATTGACTTTCAGGACATCCTGCAACGGTTTGCCTTCGACAACGTTTGTAAAATCGCATTCGGCTACGATCCTAAGTATTTGTCTCCATCTCTGCCGAAGGAAAAGTTTGCTGTCGCCTTCGAAACAGCAGTGAAGCTCTCCAGTGAGAGGTTCAGCGCATTCATCCCTTTAATCTGGAAAATCAAGAAGGCCATCAACATAGGAGGAGAGAGGCACCTCAAGAAAGCTGTTAAAGAAATAAGAGATTTTGCTAAAGAGATAATCCGGGAGAAGAAGCAAGAACTCGAGCACAAGTCATCACTAGAAACAGTTGATCTGCTCTCAAGATTCCTGAGCTCCGGCCATTCTGATGAAGACTTCATCACTGATATAGTGATAAGTTTCATACTAGCTGGTCGAGACACTACCTCCGCAGCCCTCACATGGTTTTTCTGGCTGCTCTCGGACCATGCAGAGGTGGAGGAGAACTTACTGAGAGAGATCAATGAAAGATCAGAATTAGGTGCAGCATCGGCTTACGACGAGGTGAAGGACATGGTGTACACTCATGCCTCCATCTGCGAAAGCATGAGGCTTTATCCACCAGTTCCCACAGATAGCAAAGAGGCTCTAAGTGATGATGTTCTGCCTGATGGAACAGTTGTGAAGAAGGGTATGAGAGTGGCCTATCATCCCTATGCTATGGGAAGAGTGGAGAAAGTGTGGGGTAAAGACTGGGCAGAGTTTCGTCCCTCACGTTGGTTGGAGAGGGAAGCCGATGGCAGTGAAAAGTGGAGTTTCGTGAACAGGGATTCGTTCACGTATCCGGTGTTCCAGGCGGGGCCCAGAATTTGCCTTGGGAAAGAGATGGCTTTCTTGCAGATGAAGAGAGTGATTGCCGGCGTCGTGCAGCATTTTAGGGTGATTCCGGTGGCGGAAACGGAGCCGGAATACGTAACAGACCTCACAGCTAAAATGAAGGGTGGTTTCCCAGTGAGGATTGAAGAGAGGAACTGATCCTCATCTCCCATCACCGTGGAAAGTGTTTGAGATACCGAATATTTTTGTGTTTCTTTTTGTGTTCAGGATATTGCACTTTTACTAGTTTTCTAAATAAATATATGCTTTATTTTGATTTTAGCTAGTACTTAAGCAATATTATGAAAAAGGCGTAACAGACTGCAACAAAGTAGCAATATTGGCCTGTAATTGCATTATGATAACAAGACAAGAAGATCGCAGAGCAGCATAAAGAATCAAGGTTCCGAGAGATGTTCCTGAAGGAAGTGCATAGATGAAGCTGCATAGTAATTACAGAATTATGTTCATTGTCAAACTAAGCATGATTAAGAGTGTAGGAAAGAAAAGGTCCAACCATAAGAGGTGGTAAGTAGGAAATATTCAAAAGTGCCAAAACCAAACAGCAAATAGAAGTTATAGCTTAAACTAAAAGCAAATTATATATATATATCAACTTAGAAAAAGATGGTGACACCTTGACTTTCTGAGGTTCAGCTTATTTAAAATTGGAAAAGCAGATAACGATATTGAATAATCCCAATTAAAACAGCCTGAAGAGAAAAGAAAGTTAAGGATATCAAGCAAGCCTACACAAAAAAAAAAAAAAAAAAAAAAAGCAAGCCTACACAGACAGAAATGGACCTATATCTGAGATTCACAAAGATTCATCTTTTTCCTCTCATGCTTCTTTATATCTATGAATTCTTTTACTTATTTCATCGGTTTTTCGATGAAATTGAAGAGGCATCTGAGCCTAAGTTTTTCCTTCTCTATTCGGTTTGACCAAGCACAACCAACTCAAGCTCTTATGCTATTCTAGTTCATGCTATATCTTTGCCAAAACAAAAGATTAAGAATTCTCACTTCTTCCCAAGAACAAGCACCAAGGTAGAAAATAATTTTGATCTCCTTCACATATATGGTAAAACACCAAATGAAAACATATGCATCCAAGAGTTTCAGTTACTTGTGCATACAACATCTAGTTTTCAACCCTACCCAATTCCACACACATATATATAGATTGATAGATAGAGAGTTTTCATATTAGGCATATTTTTGGTGATTGGTAAACATAAAAGCACAAAGCAATCAACTTGAAACAAGAAAACCAGACCAACTCACAAAATATCAGAATATGGCTCTATTAAATCATATCAAGGATACAAATTAAAAACAATACATCACTAGAGGAGCTCTAAACTTGAACCAATTTCGTACATTATCAATGAGATAGACCTTAATCACGACAAAGTAATAGATCGATCAACGCCGTTACCCAAACATTTCAACCCAAACTATAAAGCAACTATGAAAGAAAAGGGTTTTTTATAATTAGAAGCTTCGGAGCCGGAATTTACCGTCAAAATTAAAGAAAAAAAAAGGTTAATTTAAGAGAAAGAAGCATAAAAATCGTAATGGAAAAGTAAGTACGTGAGTAATCGTCGTCAGAGAAAGCAAGAGAAGCATGAATTGGCGGGAAAGAAAAGTAGAAAAGAAAAGAGTTGACAGAATAAAGGTAAAAGGGGATCTCATATTCCCTCCGTCTCCATGCTCAATAAATATTTAATTAATAAAAATATATTTAATTTTTTTTAATATATTCCATTCGTTTTAATAAATATGACATAATTTATATTTAAATAAGTGTATTAAAATAATAAATTATATCAAATTTATTAATTTGGATTGGAAAAGTCAAAAGAATAACGCAGTTATTCACTTGAAAAGATTGTATCTAGATAGTAGTATTTAGAGAGATTTATCAAAACTACCCTATTAGCTAACATATATCCACAAAATGTCCTAAGTGTAAAATGTAGACCAAAAATACTCTAAATGACTAAACTACCCTTACTACTAACACCATTCCTCTCTCTCGCTCAGCACTCTCTCGAAATTGCAGCCAATCACCCCTATAATTATTATGTTTGACCCCTATTATATTACCTTTATGTCAGCTCCCTATGGAAATTGCAGGTCGCTCAGTGTGGTAAGGAAATTAGCATAAAAGGGTGAGTATGTGGGTCTCAGTGCATGTGTCAGCCAGGTGTCCATTCCCCGCGTCAGGCGCTGCACTTTCAGATCAAACATGCACTAATTTTGATAAGGAAAAAGATAAAACATGCATGTATAAAGAGGGAGACAGGGTTTTCATTTTTAATTGTGTTATACCCGGGTTTTGCAAAAACAAATAGAGAGAGAAGTGTTGGACCTGTTTTGATAAATATCGCTGGGGTGATTTTAGCCGAGTTCTGCCCAGTTTTTTTAAATTCTCCAGGTAATTAATATTTATTGCATCAATTGTAGTAGTTTGCGTTTTTTTAAATCCATGCTGACCTATTTTTTTTTCAATTCATTGTATCTCCAGATTTTCTTTGGCGAGTTATTAAGTTCGAGAGAGAACTTTTTCGGAATAATTGTTCAAATTCAACGAGGTTTGCAAAATTGTTATTTATAATTGTAAAAAACAGTAATTTCTTTTTTTATTTTTTGCAACTTGAGTTTGATTTAATTAATTAGGGCGGAGAAGCGGGAGAGCAACGGCTTTATTTGTTTACTTCACGTGGAAAACAATGGCACAAGAGGTATTTTCCTAAAACTGTTAATTTTTATTTATATTAGATAATAGAGATGGTTATTGTGTTTTTTAAGTGATTATGAATAAAACACAATTAACGATTTTATATAAAATTGTATGATTTTGTTTCACATGATTTTAAAGCATATTTGATTATGTATGTTATTGGTTTAATTCATTATGTTTTACATATTTAATTTAATTTGTGCGTGTTTAGTGTTGATTATCATGTTATTTGTTTATATGTGATTATCATGTTAACATATGTATAGTCTTCATTTGATTACTGAAGTTGTTAAATAAATATAATATTGTAATTTTATTAGAAAAAAAATATATGAAAGCAAATAAAAACCCGGACGGTTTGCCTTGCAGAATAAAACCGTCCGGATTTTTGAAAATAACGGCCGGGTTTTAATTTTTCGCGACCGGATTTTTGAAAATTTTTCCTAGTATTTTAATTTCATTTATGAAATAACATATGGAAAATAATTATAATTTTGGACATCTTCCCTATTACTATATCATAATATGTTAGAATATTGTCATGTTGTTAAATAAAGGAGGGTTATTTTATAAAAAAAAATAAACAAATAAAGTATGTAATCATAAATTGAAAAACATAAATAAAGTATTTAAGCATAAATTATAAGGTTGAACAAATTAGATGTGTGCGAAAATTAAAAAAATAAAATTGGGCATAGTTATAATAACTCATATGGTGAAAAACATACTAAAATATATAAATTATAAAACTTATATGATAATTAAGTGAAGAAGTCTTTAAAAAAGTTGAAAAATCAAAAACCCGGTCGGTTCATGTGGACGACCCAAACCGACCGGGTTTACACGCATGACGTCCGGGTTTTGCAAAATCCCGTCCGGGTTTTACAAAAAATTAAAAATGTTTAATATATAATACTTATATTTATAATTATAGGTGCTACAATTTATGTAAACCAAAAAACAATATCAAAACAAGATGACTAACCAAATTAAACTGTTTGACAAAGCTTTGTTTTTTATTTTTTTAGAAATTCCCCATATTTGAGCCTTTTGCATTAATTTTGAATAAATAAAAATATTAAATTTGAGCTTTCTAAGAATGGTTTTCAAATTTTGATGCTTACAAAATGATTTAACTATAACAAAACAAATCCATTTAAAATGATATTATTTTAAATTTAAATGTATGTAATTAGTAGAGTTTGTGCTCGATATTCTAAACACAATAAAGAGTAATTAATCAATATATATTGTTCTATTAATATATCGTATGATATAGCTATAATATTTACCGAAAAAACGTAATATTAACCATTAAATATATTTCACAATTGCATGCCATAAAAGAAAATGCTCGTTAAATTAAATTTAAATATGTTTATAAATGCATTCCATGAGATATTAAAGACTCCATATATAACTCAAAACTAATAAAATAAGAGGATGTAGTAAAAGAAATAAATAGTATGAAAGACTTGCATGACACAGAAATATAAAATTGGAGAAAATATGAAAAGAAGGTGGCCAACAAAACCAATGAAAAAGCCACGACCTAAACCGGCATAACAAAACCAAACCCGCCAATTATGCGATTTTAGGTTTATTTATAATTATATATATTAATGATAATTTTAAATCCAAAGTGCGCCAAACCAAGTCAATTCGAATTGAACATGTTTAATATCATCATCGTTGTAATTATATATATTAATGATAATTATTAATTGATTTATTTTAATGAATAACTAATAATAGATCCCGTATTTGAGACCTGAGCTTGTGGACTCGTCTGTAGTAGCGAGCACGTACTATAAGGAATCGATATTAGAAACAATTTCCAAGACATTAAGGCATGTAGGAGGTGAGCCTCTGTTGCAGCGTTTTATGGATGGATGTTTCGGTCATTTTGTTGACTGGAGACCGGGACAGAAATGTTCCGGCGCGCTTTCGTATTTGGTGGCACGAATGGTGGAGCCTGACGAGGCTGATGATGAAGGTTTATTCTTCGTTGTGAATGGAGGTCGGTACCGTTTCGGTGTAGAGGAGTACTGCTTGATTAGCGGTCTTCGCTTTGGCCATTCAGATTTCGACACACGCCCTACATATGACTTGGGGCAGGTCGAGCTTTATAATGTGTTTTGCGGAAGATCCTCCGCGAAAGGAGGAGCTGTACTAAAGACTTTCACGAACCTCTCGGTTGAAGATCCTGACGGTGATTTATACCTTAAGGCGGCCCACGTGCTCTTTGCTGCCTTATTTTTGCGTGGGGCTGATTCGACAGTCAAGATAGACTCGTGGATGTGGGTGCTAGCAGACAATCTAGCCGCGTTCAGCCTATTCCCGTGGGGGGCTCTATCCTTTCTTTGGATGCGGTATTATTTGAACAACATAAACCCGAATAATATGAAGTACATCTTGTACGGGCCGTCATGGGCATTGTACGTCTGGATGCTCGAGGTATTTCCATGGATGAGTCAAACGTTTGGGCGATTGCGTGATGTGGAGATTTAGCCCAGATGTTGTCGTTGGAGGTTCATTTCTAGGATTCCAATTGACGTCATATACCGTATGTTTCATATGGACGAGGTAAATTTTAATATTTATGAATATGAATTAATCTTATATCCCATAAACGAATTAAAATTAACATTATAATTTCTTTTCTATTGCAGATTGAGGTGACTGAGATGACTGCCAGCGTTGATGAGCAGTTATCATGGTATTATCAGTCACTGTTGAGTATGGATCGGCGGGAGGTGTTGAATATTTTGTGGGCACCGCCGTATAATGCATTGAGACAGGGGATTCAGCCGCCACGACGCTCACATCAGACAGACAATGCTGAGGTAGTGCATGTTGACCCACCGGTGACACGTGCACGGAGGGAGATCCCATCGCCTCATGTTCGGCCAGATCGGAGCGGGCCTTCTTCCTCAACTCAAAGGCGTCGAGACGCTGGGAAACGGGTTAGGCCGCCGTCATCCTCCTCTTCTAATAGTAGCTCGGGCGGGAATAGAGGCGGTCACGGATCGCACACGATTACCCCTGATCAGATGGAGCGGATTGTTGAGTCGGCTGCAGAAAGGGCGGTTGAGAAATCACACAACAAGTTATTGCCAATTCTGAAGAAGTGGTTCGACGAGTTCAAAGACTCATTTCGATGCTCTAGATCCCAACATAGTCCGGCCTATTCTCCACATCGTAGGCCATCGCCTGTTCCAGTTCCATCTCCACCGAGAGATCCATCGCCACCGAGAGATCCATCTCCTCCGAGAGCACCATCTCCCCCAAGTGCTCCACCGGTGTGGTCCCCTCCAAGAGAGCCAGAGCACAGTTCATATTCTGGAGGCCGTCATTCCGTGCACGAGATCGGGCATTCTTCAGCGTTCGGAGACCATTTCGATATGCCACGATCATCGGCTTTCGAGCGCACCGAGAGGTTGGATAGTGATGTTGAGGAGATATTTCCTATACAGGCCACACCTCTTTCAGTGGTAAATCCGCCTCATCTTTATGAACCGGGTCAGCATTATGCTCAAAGGCCTGCAAGGCCTGCTCGAACACGTGTGGAGGCCGCAGTTTTACAGAGTCCGTACACTGCTGAGCGTCGAACCGATGGGTTACCTCCCATCCCTCAAGATCTTCAATTTCGATATCTCAATTTTCTGGCACAAGGATCGAACGCACACGCACGGATTCCTGAGACCGGGCATGTTATGGAGGCTCTTGAATTCAACAACATACAGAACATGTCTATGCATTTAGAGGCCGAGGTATGTAATATTAATTGTCATTAACAGCACATACAACCATTAGTTAAATAATAATTATTTTAATTTGAAATTTGTTTCATGTAGTATTTGGACCTGTATCTCTTCTATCTGAGGCGTAGGTTGCATGATCGGGAGGGCGTGTCTGTAGGTGTTTCAGCGAGAAACACCATCCTGGTGACCTCGGATTTTTTTGTAAGCTGAACTTATAATTAATTCAAAGTCTGCTATTATTTTCTTACTTATAATTTCTAATTATATTAATGTGTGCAGGTGAGCTTATCAAACACCTACCGCCACTTGATGTACACTACCGTTCAAAGTGTGCGAAATCCACCTGAACTACGTAGCGTGATTGAGAACTTCACGATGCCTGACTACTTCACTGGCCACGTGACATGTGTGAATCAGTCGGCATCATCAGTGCCATGGTGGGGAGCTGCTGATGTAAGTATTTTATATTTCTACTTGACGTAGCGTAATTTCGATATGCTGTTATTTATTAATAAATTTTTTGGTGTACAGATTATCATACCTTGTTGTATAGAGCGCCATGTACCTGACGGAAGTTCTTCGATATTACTGGCACCAAACCAACCAGACGGAGCATCATCTTCATAATCTCTATGCACCGAAACCATACGGAGCATCATCTTCATTCACAGGAGCTTGTATAGGAGCTTGCGGCCATGCCCGCCATGTACCACACGGAGCTTCTTCGATATTAATGGCACCAAACCAACCAGACGGATCATCATCTTCATTTTGAGTACTATAGTGCTGCGTATCATAGGCCAAATTCCCCATGAAATCAGAACCTCTACTCGAGGATCCCACATCATGTGTCTGGTTAATAATATCCACATACACCACTGGACTCCACTCATCGCGGATCAAAAGATTCAAAGAATCATCATTACAAATGCGACGTTTACAACCATCATACGAAGATATCCGGTAAATCTCAAAATTTGTACTCATTCCAATATCATGCAGCATGTGTCGTATATTGTACCTCAGATCTTCAATCCGAGCAGGGTCTATGGTAACAGGAGTGGACCATTCGTTACCGCCAACGTACACATTGTCTTCCCAACATCCATTGTACCTTACGTTTATGTACTTCCATCCGTCCATCTGAACAATAATTTACATATTTTGATTCAGCATATCATCAAAATACCAATTAAAAAAAAACAAAATTATATTAAAACATTATTAGATTGACAATAATTACATCAAATAATTTGAAGATGTGTACGTGTTACTAATTTAGAAAGTTGTTTGTTTCACAATAATATATAAAATTAAACCAAGCACATCTTTTACACATCTTTCAAACGTATTTAACACGGATATTATACTAATTCTACATTATATTATTTAATACATTAAATTATTGAAATTAACAAAAATTTAACAAAACCCGGACGTTCAAAACGAAAACCCGGTCG
>JAPKLX010000001.1:9320783-9336307 GCA_026898415.1 Leonotis leonurus
TTTATGTCACAAAAATATATAAAATTAAACCGAACACATCTTTTACACATCTTTCAAACGTATTTAACACGGATATTATACTAATTCTACATTATATTATTTAATACATTAAATTATTGACATAAACAAAAATTTAACAAAACCCGGACGTTCAAAACGAAAACCCGGTCGCCATCTTCATAAACCCGGTCGGTTATCGTACAACATACGAACCGACCGGGTTTTCATTATCTTCTAGCTCTTTTCATTTTTTTTTAATAAATTATCTATGCTATATTTATTTAACAACTTGCGTAATAAATTCGACACTAAACATGTACTCGTCCTACACAAATAACATTAATTAATTAAAGCATAATGCACATGTACTTATATAAATCACAAATATATCATAATTAACATGTACTTCTACAAATCACATATAAATCATCATTAACAAATAAAATAAATAGCACTAAATAATTAAACTAAACTCATGCTCAAAAACTAACTCATGCTCAAAAACTAATTTAGAAAGTTTTTGGTTTCACAAAAATATATGAAATTAAACCAAACACATCTTTCAAACTTATAAAATTAAATCGCACTAAATAATTAAACCAAACTCATGTTTAGAAACAATTAAAATTATATTTATATTTTTTCGTTCACCTCGTTCGATTTGAATAAAAATGAAATTAAAATTATAAATGAAATGTTTAAAAAATTAAATCATACCTCGTTGAATTTGAACAATTGGTTTCGTTCGAGAACCTTCCACCACCTAGAAAACTTGTCCACAATTGAAAAAAAATGAGCAAAACCCGGCGAAAATCAGCCCAACACAGCGAAAACTTCTCCCTCTCTCTGTATTTGCAAAACCCGTTTATAACATATTCAAAAATGAAAACCCTCTCACTCTCTCTTTATACATGCATTTTTCTCTCTTTCCTTATCAAAATTATTGCATGATTGCCACAATGAGCGACACTTTCACTGAGAAGACATAAAGCGGACTGCAGGAGGGCATCTCTCTCCACTATTGTGCACTGCAGGGGGGCTGACGCATGACCCACACCTGGGTCAGAAGAAATAACAAAATTAAACTGAAGTTTAAAAGGAACTTCATTTTATATCAAGAAAAATAAAATAAAATTAGTTTTGTATATTTAGGAAACATAGTTAATATTAAATTGGTTTCCAAGTTAACTGATTCATTACCATAGTTAATTGAGGGTTAGAAAATATTAGTATAAATTTGGATGATTAAACTTTTGTTTAATTATGGAACTAATATCGTAAAGTTGGAAAATTTATTGGGAGTAATTGAGATCCTTCAATTAACTATGGTAATGAATCAGATTACGAGATCCTTCAACTATTGTTTAATTATTTAGTGCTATTTAAACTTTTGTTTAATGATTTACTGCTATTTAATTATTTAGTGCTATTTAGATGATTAAACTATTGTTTAATAATGGACGATTTATTGGGATGAATTGATATCCTTCAATAAAATAGGAGTCATGGCACAGATTACGAGACCTTTCTTGGCAAAGACTAGGAGTCATGGCACAGATTACGAGACCTTTTTTGGCTATTTTGGCTGACACATGGCAATGGGTAAATAATAGTGTTAGGTAGTGGGGGTATTATAGTCCTTTTGGGTAGTTTTGGGGTAACTTTTACAATTAGGGTATTTTGTGGATATTTGTTAGGTAATTGGGTAGTTATGGTATATCACCCTAGTATTTACATTATTACAAGTTTCATTTATTTTGAAGTATTAATTGCCCAAAAGTATACACATTTTTATTGAATTTATTATTTATATGTAAAATATGAATTTAAAAATAATAATTTAAATCACCAACTTTGTAAATTCTTTTAACTTTTACATAAAAATGAATATTTTCTTCTCAATTTAATTTTAGGAGAAAATTCAGACCAAAAGTTGATATAGTTACGGTTTTATGTTAATATCCTATGACATTATTATATGCTTGTACATTTTATTTTTCAGAAATTTTCATTTGATTATGTGTAATTTTGAAATTATAAAAACATATAAAGAGCTCACATATCTCACTAGATATGAAACATTTGTTTTTTTTTCAAATTCTCTCAATAAATTTGGCAAACCTTAGCGTGAATTTACTATTAAAAATCTTAGGAAAAATAGCAAATTATTCCTTGAGGTACACATTTCTATGAGGGATAATTTTTTAGGGTAAAATTTTGTTCAAATTCACTCATAAAGTCGATAGAATGTTGTAATTAATCCCTTGCAATTAACGGATAACTAACGTTGGCAAACTACTTTTAGGAGTATTTCATCGAACAATTCGCAACCGTTTCATATCTTTGAAATTGAGACATGAAAACTAATTGTTTCCTTCCGCAATTTATCAGATTCATCTTTTCATCCTAGAAGAATTTTGGTGTAAACTTAAGCTCTCTCTTTCGATCTACATGGGATACCATATTAATATGAGACAACATTCACCTGAGATGCCTAGTAAAGCACAAACATAATCAAATTCTATCCAATATGTTGAAATGGATATAGTGAATCAACCCAAACACTTGTTGCATCATGTAATGAAGGCGGTGAAGCGCAACATCTGATAGGAAATTTGTTGGAAATCAGAGTGTTAAGGCATATGGTGAAGGAGAGCAAGGGAAAGGAGTTGGCTGAGACAATATATATATATATATATATATATTAGTTTGGTTCGTATAAAATAGAAATCATGTGTGATAAATGAAAATGAATTTAAGTCATCGATCTATTTAGAATTAATAGCTAACCCTGACTATTTTAAATTTATTCAATCCAAGTGGTAGAACTACTTGTATGAGAGTTTTTTCACTAAAGATATTCTAGATAAAAATATCCTTAGTAAATATGAATTGTTGGATGAAATGCTTCTTAAAGTAATCTTATGTTAACAATGAGGTGGTAATTGCAACACTTTGTGGATGTGAGTTTGAACAAAAATTTACTCTAAAAAACTATCAACCATAGATATGTCTACTTTTAATTAGTATTTTTTTTTATTTTACACTATTTTATATATATTTTTTAATAATTATACTGAAAAAAAAGTGTACATGTTATCCTTATTTGATCACAGAGCAAAATGAACTTATTTATATATACCATTAATTTTTAGTTGAAAATTCGATCACCTTTACATGTGCTTGTGATTTATTTTATTCTTTTTTTTCATAATTATTTTGCATATAGAATTTTGTAACATGTACACAACTTTGTATCAATATCTAAACAGCTAATACTCGTTCCGTTCATAAGAAATGTACTTTTATTATTTTTTTTTTCATTTACAAAAAATAAACTCATTTCTTTTTGGATATGTATAGTCTTATAAAATACTCAATATTATAAACATCGAATATAAAACTTATTCTCTACTAATTTTTTTTTTTTTATATCGCCTATTTCACATCACATTTTTTGGCTCAAGGGAGTATAAATTAACTAAAAATTATTATCTCTGCACTATGTGAAGAGTTGAGAACTAAAAGCCCAAAAAGAAATTAGGTGAATTCGCCCAAATTGATGGGCTAGGCCCATAGGTTTTATGGCTTCATCTATAGTTTCTTACTTTCTTTCCTCCTCCAATTCTTCTTCTCATTTCGTACTCTATCTTTTTTTTTCTTTTAAGAGGGTGGAATCAATTTAGCGTGAATACTAGAGCTGTCAATTTTTGACACGACACGATAATTTGATACGAATATATACAATTAATGGGTTAGTGTCAAATTTTATCGGGTTCGGATCGTTATCAGATCGACCCGATAAGAACACGAAATTATCAGGTCGAGTTCGGATCGATTCAGGTTACCTGATAACAATATTTATAATATATTAATAATTTAGATTTTTAAGGAAATGTAATTTTCTGAATATTTTTCCAAAATAATTTTAATTTTTCTTTAAATATAAAAATAATTATATTTTATAAATTCAAAATTTATGCATTATCATTATTTTTTATTTTAATTTTATAAATTTTATGTCGTTTTTGCATACAATTTAAAATTTTATCGTGTCAATAACGGGTCGTGTCGTTATCGTATCGTATCAACATGAAAATTATCGTGTTCGTGTCGGGTTCGTGTTGTGTTTGGGTTTGAAGGTCGGGTTCATGTTCCAGTTGAGCATAACCTTCATATGTCAGATTTGAGTTTGACATTAATAGGTCGGATTGTTATCAGGTCGACCCGATAATAATCCGACCCGCACGATTTGACAGCCCTAGTGAATACATAATTTGTGCCAATAAAGTAGGAGATAGAAAATAAATTTATCTCGCGCCTTTTATTATTATTAAATAATCTAACCTCCTTTGGATGTCCGAATAAATGTGCGTTATGAAACGAGAGACGAAAGAATAAATAATTATTATATTAATTTAATTTCTACTCACTCCATCCCGCTAAATGCGGTCACAAAGGATCCGACACGAAGTTTGACACAAAGTAAAGTATTGTATTTTAAAAAAGTAATTCCTCCGTCTCAATAAGCATGACACAAAGCTTTTGGGCACGGTTATTAAGGAGAGTGTATAAAGTAGTGTAAGAGTGATAAAGGTGATATGATCCACACCTTTTTAAAGGGAGAATTTTTACTATTTTAAGAATGTGTCAAGCTTAGTGAGACGTCCAAATAAGAGAATTGTGTCAAGCTTAGTAGGACAGAGGGAGTATGAGAGAGATATTTTAAAGGTAAAACTTTTTCCTTTTTGGGAAATTGATCACTTTTAGTGGGATGTCCCGAAAAGAAAATGTGACCACATTTAGCGGGACAGATGGATTAATATATTATTATTCTAAATTTTGCTATTATTATTAATAATATCACTATCAATATTATTATTATTATTGCAACGTTCGGGACATAAAGTACGAAGTGATCGCCAATGCAAAGAACAGACAAAGAGTGACTCGTATAAGAGCTCTTAAAGTGAATGATTACATGAATAAAGTGGAACACACTGAAATGAGATGAATTATGAAAGTATACATCTTTAATTGCATATTCGAAAAGAACTTAAAAGATTTGATAAGAGTTAGAGGGTGTTTGCCTAAATCTATTTTAAAGAGCTTATAAGCTATTGCAAAAGTTTATAAGTTGAGGTGAAACTACTTATTCTTTTTAATAGCTTATAAGCTTTAGGAGCTTATTTTCATAACTTATAAGCTCTCAAAGAGCTTAATTTGTCAAACACTTTGAAGGAGTTTATAAACTTAATCAAACACCCCCTTATCGTACCATCAAGGTGCATCTTTCTTTTTTGATAATATGAAAATATTAAAGTTAAGCGTGATTTACTTGATGGTAGAACAAGTATAGCTGATGCAACATGAATGAACCAGAACATAATAGAATGAGAGCAATTTTATGAAAATTCTAAAGTTAAGCGTGCTTGACTTGGGGTGGAACTACGAAATGAGAGGCATTCCATGAAAATTATAAAATTAAGCGCACTTGACTTGTAGAACTGCGGAATGAGAGGGATTTCATGAAAATTCTAAAGTTAAAACGTACTTGACTTGGGGTAGAACTGTGGAATGCAAGACATTCCATGAGAATTGTAAAATTTAGCGCACTTGACTTGTAGAACTGCGGAATGAGAGGGATTTCATGAAAATTCTAAAATTAAGCGTGCTTGACTTAGGTATAATTAGAATGATTGACATGCGTGTAAATAAGGACAAATCACATCCGAAAAGATTACGATAATATGTGAGATCAGGCGTCAGATCCGGAATGCGAGTCCTTACAATTATTGTTATGGTTGTTAATGTTATAATTTGAATCAATTAAATACCTTTGTTTTTATATATTTTTATTTTATTGATTTGAAAAGTAATAAAAATATTAATTTTATATCCTATAATTATGAAATTTTGTAAATATTATACATTGTGAGTATAACTTAATTATATTATTTAATTGATAATACAGGAAATAATTCTATTAGTTTCTTTGGTGTTTCACAACACAAATATTAAGAAATCATATTTGATAAGATTATTTTCCTGATCCTTGTACTTCATTTCACTTTGATAAATCCTTTTTCTTCAATTATTTTTGTTTTAAGAAGTCCTCCTACTAATTAAGGAAATACAACAAATTCAAAAATGCTTAATTTTGAAGTTTTTTTGCAGCATCTCTGACTTCTGTATCCATAGTTTTAGTTTTAAGTAGATTATGTTATAGTCCATTTGAAACTTCCCTATGTTCTGCACTAGTTAACTCATTATCTTAGATCATGCGTGTACATAAATATACTTACAGGCTAGCAATCAAAAACTAATTATAAGAAGATCCGAAAAAGTGATCATTTTATTACATTAAATCCTCGTCTACGTACCATGAAAACTCTAGAAAACAAAATACAGTAGAAATGAAGCTGCAGGAAATAGCAAAAATATAAAACTGAAAAAAGGAAACGAAACTAAAAGAAAAAGGAGTAGGAAGCATGCAATTATTAATTATATAAGTCTACTGCATAAGTAAGCTTCTAATGAGAGCAGCTTGTGTTGTGTCTGCGTTTTCAAGCAATTCAGACAGCCTCTCACTCAAGTCATCAACTTCTCTATGCAAGCTTCTAATGTAGCTGCATGTCTCCTGTAACACCTTCGTTGCTGACTTCTGCAAAATAAAATAAATAAATAAATATAGTTTAATTTCATAAAACCACAAAAAATAAATGTATATGGAAAATAATATTGTAAGTGTGTGAATATATATATATATATTTAATTTGATAATATCATGATACTTTGAAAAGTATAAGTTATATTTTATTTGGTTGCACATGCATTGAGCTTGTTCTGACATCTTACATTATTTAAAAACACATACACATACAGTGGGTACTTTTCATGACAAAACATTTATTTTAAAATTAGCATCACACCATTCCAAGGTTATCTTCAAAACGTTACCCTGAGAACTTCAAAACTTTGGGGCTTGTGATTATATATCTTTTGAGTATTCTAACTTCAAAATTCTCAAAACCCTGTGCCAATCTTTGGTTACATAAATCATTGTATCATATGACTGATCTAGAGAAAGGCATAGCATACATTGTGCATAACACATCGATGGATCTTGGAAAATTGTTCGAATGAGTAATAGCTAAGGGAAATAATTAATTAAGACAAAGATTAAGATAAAATAGGTACCTTGTCGGAGCGCCTATTATGCATCTCGGGAAGAAGTTGCTGGAGCTTGGAAACGAGCTCGTTGATTTGATCATCAGTGATCCTTGAAGATCCAGAGTGTCTTGATCGTGATCTTCGGCTAGACATTTTCTATATGTATGTATTCGTGAAATGAAACGAAACACTTTGTATGAATTAATAAATGAGGTTGAGAAAAAAATAAAAATAAAAACGGAAGTGAAAGGCTTCAAAAGAGGTGATAGAGAAGGAAGGAGTAAATATTGTAGTTGAGTATAAGAAATAGTTTTGAGTTTGAGTAAGGAAGAGTAGTGCATGAGAGTGTGCAATGCACACCCTTGCCTTTATATAAGCTTTCATTCTGGTGGGTGGGTGAGTTTGGGGAAGGTTGGACTTGGACCAAAATGTGAATGAATTGAGCTACCTATTTAGATCTCGAATGACCAATTATTTATTAATATAATTTGCTAAACTATCATTATTTATGTTTATCTTTAAGTCCTCATATAATGATATTGTTTTATTTAGAAAAAATGTTCACAAATTCTAAATTTAATGTATGTTAATTAAACTTTTTTTAATCTCAAATTAAAATTGATAATAATGTGCTGAACTTGACAATCCTCAAGTTTGGATCAACATCATGTTACCTCCATATAATATGCAATTGAAAGTTGGCAAAATAATTCCCGCAGTAGAGATATCCGTAATAGTCATTTCCTCTATAATTTCAGTGGCTCCTCAAAACTGACAGTTGAACTGTATACTGAAGATTTGCCAACTTCAGCTCCATTTTGGTCTGCTATGCTTTGACCATCAGTTTTGTATACTGAAGATTTGCTAACTTCATGTTTAACATGTTGTATCAATCAGTTAGAATCATCCCGTCGCACACGCTTGCCGTACTGACTTGCTACACATATCGACATGGAACATGAACTGTTATATCAATTTGTTCCAACAACGAAGTTCACATCTCACTCTTCCAACAATTACTTTTAAGTCTAGCTTACTGTTTAACTCACCTTCAGTTTACAAACTTCATATTTGAAAGTAAATAAAGATAAGCTAGGGATTCCCAAATTAAATAAATTGTTGCACTTTACTTTGACGTAAAAAGTTTTGAGAAAAATGACCATAATGACTACAGACTACATTGGTGTACTCGTATGATGTAGTGCTGTCACCTTCGGAATTAAAATGACTATATATATTAATATCTACATTGGTAAAATGATTTCCAATTTCACAATTAATTTTTACATCACTTTATAAAACACTTCAAGAATCACTTTGTTTTTTTTTTTTTTTACTCAGCGCAATTGTCATTTATTTGTTTTATAAAACTGGAAATCATTTTAAGATCAACTATAATACAATATGATCATTTGCATTCTTCTATGTGTTTGTTTTTGTTATCCAACATTAAAATTTATAAGATCCACTTGGGGAAGAATAGGAATATTTTGGTCAAAATATTACAGATAATCATGGTTTTTCCCCAAAATGGAAAGCAGAAAAATTGACACGTATAATAGAAACGAAGCAAGCTTCAAACCGGCCTTATATATTTTTGTAGTAGAGAACAACAAATTAAATGATTTATGTAACATGGTATTGTTTGTAATATAACACTACAATATTAGTTAAGTGATGTCACTGATGATGAGTTATGCTTGGTGGAAATAAATCTTCATCTTATGATTATAATCTATTTTGCATCTGTCATTTTATTTTTTTTTGGCAAATCACCTTTAGTGGATTGGATCACATCTTGTATGTTAGAACGTGTAAGTGATTAATTAGTACTTAGTTAACTTTTGACATGAAATATATATACATAAATATCCAATAGTTTGAATATATTAAAATACCAAAACAATTAATATTAATTAAATTGAAATAACATGCATGACTAATAACAAACCCAATTAAGTACATCTTACATTAAATGATAATTAACACATACGGTTAGTGAAACTCGAATGAAGCATACATCATTTAAAATGAGTATATAATAAATTTAATCAATATTAATTTGAATACTCCTCCGATTTCTTTATGTGTCTTATTTCACTTTTTTCTTATTTCTAAATAAGTGTCCTATTTTAAAATTGTAGAGTGTATTTATGATAATCTTTCAATTTTACTCTTATTTAATATTTATTGGAATTTGATATTATTTGTATAAGTGTATTTATTATGCTATTCAATAAAGGGTATATAAGTAAAATTTTTATTTTATTAATATGTGTGATTTAGTAAAATTGGACACTTATTAAAAACGAGGGAGTATATAAATTCTGACTAAGACAAAAAATTTATACTTACTATTAATCTCCTCCCCTAGTCTGCCTTCGTAAAGACAAGGTTGCAGTATATGCCGTTCAAAACTGATTCGGATAGAAAAACTTGTCATAATAATAAATTAATAATTTACGTTAAATTTAAAAAAATTAATATTAATGTTGTCAATGCAATTCATGAATTTCATGTTTCGATTAGAAAATGTTGTGCTACTAACGTATTACTCGCTCATTAGCATAATCAATTTTTTACACGATAATTCGACACAGAGGAGCCTCGGAGGGAGGAGGTGAGGGGCCCGGATGCTCGGGCATCCGGGTCGGGGGAAGCTCGTAGGGCCCCGTTCCCCGAGGTGAGTGGAAGAAGTTTTTAGCCTTTACTTCTATTCTTTTTCTTGTTCTGTGCTGACATATTCCGTGCAGGAGGCCAATATGGTGCTGGACGGGCTGAGCGCCCTCTCGCACTTCGTCATCGACGGAGTCGAGCAGTTCAGGGCCCTAAAAGCCGAACTTGAGGGGGCGAGGGCCGAAGCGGCAAAGGCGGAGGAGCAGGAGGCCAGGACTCTGGTCGAGCTGCTCTCGGCGGAGAGGAAGGTGGCCGAAGTGGAGGCCGAGGCGGCGAAGCTGAGGGGGGAGCTCGCCGAGGAGAGGGAGAGGATGGCTCGGGCGGCGGCCGAGCAGGGCGGCGTGTTGCGGGCACTTGCTGAGCGGATTTTCCGCTCCAAGTACTTCGGCACCGTGGCGGCGCAGCTGGTGACCGCCATGAGCACGCCGATTACTTTGGCAGCGCTCGACTTGGTTGCCAAGGATTACCCCGAGCTTGATAAAGTCAAGTACGGGTATGACAAGGTGACTAAGGAGGAGATGCTGCGGGAGTACGCGGAGGTGCTCGTGGAGTGCACCGCGGCCATCCCGGTGGTGGAGCGGCTCGCGCAGCAGAAGACCCTGCTGTCCGAGCAGGCGGTTCGGCACTGCCCGGTGGATCGGGATGACGGTCTTGAGGCCATCATTGCCGATCTGGCGAGGAGGTCGGCTGCCGATGCCGAGGAAGGAGGCGGTGAGGGCGGCGGCGCTGAGGTCGGTGGAGGCGAGGCGTAGTTTTGTTTTTCTTTTTCTTTAGCTTGTATCACGTCTCTACTAGAGAGGCGCTTTTTACACGAGTATATAAAATACTTTTTCTTTGAGCTGTCTCTCGCTGAACTGTTTACTTCTTTTGCTTTTGTAGTCTGCTTTTGACTTTTCCCCTACCTCGCTGTCTAATCAAGAAATAAGCGAGCTTCGTCGGGCTGCCGAAGCTGCCGAAGTCGAGGCCGCATGTTGGAGAAGCCGAGCTGCCAACATCGAGACCGAGCTCGAGGCGAAGCTTAAGTTGGCCCAGGAGAAGCTGGACGGGGAGCATGCGAGGTTTTTGGAGTTGGAGGATAAGTTCAAGCAGGTCAAGGACGACCTCCAGACCTTTAAAGCCGTGGCCGAGGAGCACGAGGAATACGAGGACCGTATACATAAAAATGGTGGCCTGACCATATACGAGGTCCATACACAAATAAAAGAGGTCCGAGCTCGTACGAAGAAGTACATAGAGAAGTACGGCGATGACTCCTGGCAAGTTCGTGAGCAGGAAGAGGCGCTTCTCAAGCTCGGATCCATGTACAAAATTATTCAGAAGAGGAACCCGAAGCTGAAGAGGTGGATCGAGTCTAAGAAGACTTCACTCGAGGCTTCCTCTTCGGGTCAGTTGGAAAGGAGTTCGGCTGGCGCTCCTCCCCTCACTTTGGGTCGAACTCGAGAAGAGACTCTTGCCATCATGTCTCGAGGTGGAGGGCGACGCGCTTCGGGTGGCCGAGGACGAGCTGGGCTTCCAAGGCGAGGTCGATCTGCACCTTCAGGTCGAGGCCGAGGTGGTTTTGGCCGCGGTGAGGGGATGGCCTTTTTGGATTCGGTGCTCGGTCATGGCGCCAGCTCGAGCTCGGGTCTGGGCTTCGTGGAGAAGTATCTCAACTTTAGTAATAGGTCTCCGGGCTCGGACCCTCCACCATGATTGTAATATATATATATATATTTTTTTTATGAAATAAAATACAATTTTTCATCATCAGTACTTCTTTAAAGCTTTACTTAATTTGTGTAATCAAGTTTGCTTCAAGATGTTTGTGATGATTAGTATGTACTTCGGAGTTACTTCGTTTGACGCCGAACTTCTTTTTTGAAGACGAGGTCGGAGTTTGACGAACTTCTTCCTGTCGAGTAGCCACTTCGTCTAAGGACGAAGTTTAGGCTTTCGAGTAGCCACTTCGTCTAAGGACGAAGTTTAGGCTTCCGAGGTGCCACTTCGTTTAACGAAGTTTAGGCTTTCGAGGAGCCACTTCGTTTAAGAACGAAGTTTAGGCTTCCGAGGAGCCACTTCGTTTAACGAAGTTTAGGCTTCTAAGGAGCCACTTCGTTTAGGAACGAAGTTTAGGCTCTAGTTCCTTGTTTGTCGAATTTATCGATATGAGTGGTCTCCCTAGAGGCTACTCCATAATTTGGAGTTTTAGCTTAATTTGGGCATATACACAGAATAAATACTTTATAAAACCCTATATATGAGAAATAAAATCCGAATTGTTTTTAAATTACAAGTAATATTTCTTTAAGTGAGAAACATGCCAAGTTCGGGGTACTGGCTCGCCAGATATGTGGACTAGCTTGTACGACCCTTTGCCGAGGACATCTTGGATTTGATAGGGGCCTTCCCAGGTTGCTTCTAGTTTACCGAGCTTCTCTGCCTTACTAACTTCATTATTTCTAAGGACGAGGTCGCCTGTTTGAAACTGTCGATGTTTCACTCGGTTATCGTAATACCGAGCTACTTGCTGTTTGTACCGAGCTTCTTGTATATAGGCTCGTTCTCGTTTTTCTTCCAATAGGTCCAAGTTAGTTCGGAGGCCTTCCTCGTTGGTATTGGCTGTGAAATTTATAGTTCGGGGGCTCGGCAAACCGATCTCTACTGGAATCACTGCCTCGGTCCCGTAGACGAGGCTGTATGGTGTTTCTCCGTTGGATGTCCGAGGAGTAGTTCGGTAGGACCAGAGGACTTGGGGTAAATTTTCTACCCAATCTCCTTTGGCCTTGTCGAGACGAGTCTTCAAACCTTTGACTATTGTTCGGTTCGTGACTTCGGTTTGGCCATTTGCCTGAGGATGTGCTACCGAGGTGAATTTCTGTTGAATGTTAAGTTCGGAGCACCATTCTCTAAATGTCTTATCCGTGAACTGAGTTCCATTATCCGAGACGAGGACGTGAGGTATGCCGAAGCGGCAGACTGCGTTCTTCCAGACGAAGTTGAGGGCTTTTTTGCTCGTAATTTTTGCAAGAGGTTCGGCCTCTACCCACTTCGTAAAGTAGTCGATGGCTACTATTAGGAATCGCAGCTGGCCAGGGGCTTGCTCAAACGGGCCAACGATGTCTATCCCCCATTGCATGAAGGGCCATGGGCTTTGCATGCTAGTTAGCTCGGTTTGAGGCAACCTCGGCACGTTTGCATGGATCTGGCACTTCGGACACTTCTTGACGAGGTCGACTGCATCCTGGAGCATGGTCGGCCAATAGTATCCCCATCTCATAATCTTTCTGGTTAGAGCCCGAGCTCCGATGTGACTACCACAGGATCCTTCGTGCACTTCACGTAATATGTAGTTCGCTTGGTTCGGTCCTGCGCACCTTAGAAGAGGTTGAAGATACGACCTTTTGTATAATACTCCCTGATCGAGAACATATTTGACTGACTTGCTTTGAAGCTTCCGAGCTTCAATCTTGTCGGCAGGGAGTTCACCTCTTTCTAAATAATCCCGAAGTGGTGTCATCCAGCTCGGCTCGTCGTCGGACACCATATTCACTTCGGCTTCGTTGATACTTCGAGTTGTGACTTCTTCTACAGAAGAAGCTGTGGATGACGAGGCGAGTTTGCTTAGTGCATCAGGTCGGTCGTTATCGCCTCTCGGGATTCGTATAAACTCAAAGTATGAGAAGCTTTCTTGTAAAGTTTTGACTTTATGGAGATATTTTTTCATCCTCTCATCTCGCGCTTCGTATTTGCCTAGGACGTGACTCACTATGATCTGGGAGTCATTGTAGACTTGTATAGCTCATAGTCGGAGAGTTTGTGCGAGGCGAAGTCCGGCTATTAGGGCTTCGTATTCCACTTCGTTATTTGTGGTTGGGAAGCTTAAGCGTAGAGCATAAGGGACTTCCTTCCCTTCCGGACTGACGAACAGAATTCCGGCTCCACTTCCTTTTTTGCCCGACGCCCCATCCACGTAGACTTTCCAACAATCTACTGGAGGTGTCTTCGGCATTTCTTCTTCGATATTCTCCTCGGAATGTTTGGAGGGTTTCGGAGGCTCGGCGAATACTGCTTCTACTAGGAAATCCGCCAGTGCTTGTCCCTTGATAGCCTGCCGAGGTGCAAAGGAGATCGTATGCTCGCCAAGTTCGACCGCCCATTTGGCGATTCGCCCCGAAGCTTCTGGCTTCGTGAGCACTTGCCGAAGTGGGAGGTCCGTTAATACTTGTATGGGGTGAGCATGAAAGTATGGTCGAAGTCGTCTGGAAGCATTCACCAAGGCAAGTGCGACCTTCTCCAGGGGTTGGTACCTCGTTTCTGGCCCTTTTAGAGCTCGGCTTATGAAGTATATGGGTAACTGCCGAGGTCCTTCTCGTACTAAGACTGCGCTTATTGATTCGTCCGAGGCGGCGAGGTATAAGGAAAGAACTTCGCCTTCTCTTGGGACGGACAATGTGGGCAAGTTGTCGAGGTACCTTCTTAAATTCTCGAAGGCTGACTTGTGCTCGTCGCTCCATTCGAAGTTCGGGGCTGTTGGTCCCGAAAGAGCAAGGTTTGGTGTATGGGGGGGGAATACACCAAATGCAAACTTTTCAGTTTACTTGACTATTTCAATCAGAGAGATGTGAGCTTTCTGAAACACAGATTGCTCAAGGTGATAAAATAGATTGATTTTCTTATCGATCTTGTTCTTATCCAGATAAAGTCTCTCAAGTAAGAAATACAAAGCAGAAAGTAAGCGTGAACTCAAATTCCAGCAATGTATTGTGTGCGGAATAATGGTGGACTTAGTCGGTGCTCTTGTTAAGAAAATCCTTTTAAAAACTTAATCGAGTATTTAGAGGTTGATTAAGAATGCAGATTTGAATGAGTATGATAGATGCAGAATAAAAACAACTGAATATAAATGCAGAATTTAAATGGCACAGTTATTTTTACGTGGTTCGGGAAACCCCCTACGTCCACGGTCTAATCCAAACTGGATTAGATATCCACTACTAGGATACTCTTCTTATTTAACCTCGCTGAGAACGAGCCACAAGTTTCAATTACAAACCTTATTGAAACTTATGCACGAATAAGGGTCGTGTCCCTTTACAACTTACAGAAAACTACTGTAAACAGGCTATCTTCACGTTAATCCACTAGAAAGCTACTAGCTAGCAAAGATCTCCTTCTTCTCTCGATAAGACAGACTTGAATCGAGGTGTGATTGCGATCACGAACGGTTTGAAGCCTTTGTCTGATTTGAGGATAGAATGCTTGAGAGTATTTCTGCAGTATAGCGCTTGCGTATGTTCAGACTTTGAAACTTCAAACATATATAGGCTTGAATTTGGAATTCTAGCCGTTTGTTGATTGGCGTGATTTGATTTGTAGATTGCCAATCAGTCATAACTCTTCTTTCCTTGTAGAGTTGTTGATTGAATCTTCTATGATTGGTAAGCAGATCATCTGTGATTGCTTTCCTTCTTCATGTCAATCAGTGATTCAGTTTCTATTTCTTCGATGGAAAGTCTTTAATGCTTCATTTTAGTTCTGCTCTTTCTGGTTTGCTTCTAACCTTCTGGTTGTGACCTCTCTGGTCTAGTACCTATCTGCTTGGATACTGGTTTAGACACTTTCTGGTTGAGGTACGTTCTGGTATAAGAGCTTTCTGGTAGAAGTACTTTCTGGTAGAAGTACTTTCTGGTAGAAGT